>BPLQ01000036.1:55102-79554 GCA_021605075.1 Caerostris darwini | reverse complement strand
ATGTTGCAAGGGTTGATTTCAATCAATAATAAAATTTAGAATATTATTATCGTTTATAATTATAATATCGTTTGGAATTTTAAATTTTTTTTTATTTTCTTTTATGTTGTTTACTATACATTATGTATATATATATTAAATTCTTTGAGAAAGTAGTCAAGAATCAATTTTGTTTCAAATCAAAGCTAAGAAAACAACTTTCAGTTTTCGAGAAAACGTACAAAATCGAGTGTGTTTAAGTCTCAATGTCTTGTCTGATTTCGAACGAATTGTTATTATGTTTTCTTCTTACTACTACCGTTATTGTAATAATTAAATATATTGAATAAAATATAAATTAGATATAATAACATTATATAAGCAGAATCAGTAATTAAACGTTAGAGAAAAAATTCACTAATAAAAATATGAAACATAATAAAAATAATTACTTAATATAAAGCCATAGTAAATAATGCTTTTCACGAAGTCGTTCGCCACCACTACGACAAATGTAGCATAGTCATCGCTAACCAGGAAACCTTCAGCAAACTTATTCAGCCACTAAATATATGCATAAAAAAATCTGCAAATGTAGTTTTTTTTAGTGGAAATCTGTTTCCTCGTCCAGTCCTCAAAAAGGGTATTCAACTAGAACCATTAAAGCTCCAGCACGCAAATGGAGTCAGATTCGATTCCGCAGTTGGCTTACGTTTCAGTCATTGCTTTTAAAACATTGGCTATTGGGATAACATGCATAATGCATTGATAATCAAGCTGCAAGTTTAGAGTTTTCTGGGTTTTCTCACATATGGCACGCAAATGGGGGCATTCTAATCTAAAAGTCCTCCAGGAAGGCATTGTGCTCCTCTGATCTCCTGCCGGTGTATTGTTTGTGATATACGTAAGAGGAAATCTAGGTTACCCAATGTCGACGCATATACACACAAAGAAAAAAAAATATTATTTATTTATAAACAGAGTAATCCTGCTTTATAAAACAATTGACATTTGTTTACTCATCATGTGTGTATACTTATAATTTTGCTTCTTACATAGATTAAGTGTGTGTATATATATTTTGAGTGTATATTTAAAGTAATTTTACTTTTTGAATAATCTAAGTGCATGCATATATTGTGTTAGAATATTTAAGGTAATTAGCTGTATAAAATAATTCATGATTGTGTATTATGTAAGGTAATTAGCTTTATATAATAATCTTTGCTTGTGTATATATTTAAGGTAACATAACCATGCTATGTTTGCATATTTAAGTAATTTGTTTTAAAAAAATTTATGCTTGTGTATGTATCAAAGGAAATTTTGTATTATAATGGATATAATTTAAGTGGGTGCATGAGCATATTTCTAGGACACACTAAATTTGAAACAATTCGTTTTTCTTTTTCATTTAGACTCCAAATTGCACAATCAAATATTTTTATGTGAATACCATTTTTCTAGTTATATACCTAGCATATTTATCTCTCATGTAATATCTCCTGCCTTTTTTATTACCCTTGTCCATAATTTTGCAGCAACTGCTTCTACCGCATATTTATTTATTAGCTATTACGATTTTCTAAATTCTATAACAAATGATTTGATGAATATTCCTTCAGCTTTCAGATTTGTATAATCTCCATTATAGAGTTTATTGTATTATATTGCTTTTAATTTTTTTTTCTCTAATATCTTACCCAACGTTTTATATTTTTCGCATTTCATATTTCACCCTTCTTAATTTTTTTTTTTTTTTAATTTTTAATATTTAGTTCTGTTCTTGTATGAATTTTCCCCATTGTTCAGCTTCTGTACCTCCAAAAGTGAATTATGCAAAACTTTTCCGCCTCCATCGTGCGTCCATTCATTTCACTCACATCATTCCCAAACTGTACGTGTGGGAAAATCACGTGACTGTTCTAAAAATGTAATAAAATGAAAACATGACTGAAAAATTACAATGAAATAGAAATATGTTTATTACTTTCAAATTATCATACTATTTGTAAATTTCAGAAAAGTTTACATTTATCACAATTTTTAGAATTTTTGCTCCATAATAGCAAAAAATCTAAAAATGATGATTTTGTATGCAATTTGCAAAATTTGAGTGTCCTATGTATCATCAAATGTTATAAACATGCTTGTAAATTCTGCTGTGAAAACGTTTAAAATTTTTTTGAGGCAATTTAATTCATCTCTCATAAAATTATCATTTATCTTCTTTAAAAATTTAAAATTCATTAGTATATTAATAGTGTAACAATGACAAATAAAACGAATTGTTTTTCAAATTGTTCTATAGCAAGATAAAATACACACGAGCTTGCGTCACTGTTTAAATATGTATCTGATATAGCATTGCTTTTGTGATTTGCTCTTCAAAAAATCGTTACGAATTAAGTGCAATAATCATGCAGATTATAAAACCTAAAATGATAAGTAGTCACCTAGAATACAATACGATAGCGTTCGTTTGTGATGCCATCAGCAGCAGGGTAGTTTTAGTGTACTCGCAGTCTTTCTGAAAAATAAACGCAGCGTTTGCTTTGAAAAATATCAACCTAGTTTTTATTGATTAAATATTTTTAATATTTTAACTGAAACATTTAAATTAATATTCATTAAAATAATAAATATAGAAATTATTTTCCTCAAAATGTTTATGAAAAGAAACATATTTTTAATCATCTTTCTAATTCTGTATTTATTTTTTTACGGCAGTTATACAAAATATCTGAAAATATAATGTTCTTTGTATTTAAAGCTAATTTTTGTTGAATATTTCAATTAGAATTTTTTTTTCTTTTTTTTTTTTTTTTTTTTTTCTGATTTTAAATAAGATTTTACCTTTTCCAATTTTTATATTCTCCTAAAATGAAATACTAATAAAAAAAATAAATAAATGTATTCCTTTTAACTATGATTTTTAATGCCAATTTATAAAAAAAAATAATTCAGTTGAAATACTGTAACCAAAGCTTTTACACCTCAAACTCATTTAGTTTAATTGTACTTCATCATCGCATTTTATAATTAATTTTAATTTGTAATAATTATTAATATATTAAAATTAATTTCAAAATACTTTTGAAACTCAATGGCATATTTAAACGTTTTCTTGTATTAATGCATTGCTCAAAACTATTCATGAAATAGTAATCTAATTAGACACTTTAAATCGCATGTTTTTTAAAATATAACAATTGTTACCAAATCACAAAATGAATTGTACAACATTTATCCTTAAATTTCTTATATTTTTCTAATAAAATACTACGACATAAATTATTTATTTTGGTGCGAATGAAATATATCCATTGAACTGCAGCAATGTCTTAATTTTTGGTCTTCATGAGGAGGATATTTAAAAACTTTTACATTTTCAATTTTAAAATTGCAGCGATATTTTGGCACACAGCATATATTCGGCATTGGTACTTTGTAATATATAGATATATGACGATTATAACCAAAAATTTGCAACATAAATAAGGGAGCAACGAGACAAGAGGTCGCCAAAAGAATGTGACGAAAAGAAGTGGGATAAAAAAACTGGCGTCCACACAAGACACCATCTACAGTGACGTCACAAGAAAACAGTGAAAAAGGCTAAAATACTTATATCCTGAATGGATACGGAATATCCCATTGTCATAATTTGTATGTCACAATCAACAGAAGCCAAATCCACACAAAAAAATACATAAGCAAACGACTCGGAGAGGTGTTCGATTATAGAAAGTGCTGAACCGTCAAATGCCGTATTAAAGAGCGCTTACTATACCATTTCAATGTGTGTTTATATCATTTGGTTACATATCGTTCATGCTAATTGTACCAATAATGTAACAAATCGCCAAAGCAACTATAAGAGAAAAGTTTTTAATTCCGAATTATATTTATGCTGTATTAAATAACTTTTGTATTTTTTTTTCTTTTTAAACCTTCCTATTTCGAAGCCTTTTTCCTATTATTGTAATACAGTTTATTATAAACTGTGTAAGATGTATGAATAGTTCAAAAATCCCTCAATTGGTAATATCTTTTTTTTTCTTCATTTATGATCTTATTTACTGCTATTTATATATGAATTACTGTTAAACAAAATAATACAAAATATTGTTTGTTTTTTTTTAATTTCGTATCTATCGTATTCATTGAAAATTTTTTTCTTTAAATGAAAAAAAAAAGGGAGCCGTGAATGAAGCATAAATAATCACATTCAGATTGCAGGATAAGTTAGGATAAGAAGTTCTTTGCTTATCAATTATAATTAGCAAAATATTTTAAAGGAAATGCGGTTTTGTTTTTATTTTGTTGAAAATCCAGTTGCCGAGTGTCCTACTACAGAAAAGATCCCATTGCTTTTCGGGAAGAGTCGATCTTTGAGTGTGACATGGGAGACACCTCGGAGTGTCCATCAGTGCGAGACGCTTTACGCGGGTTGTTACAATCGACATTAAACCATCTCCATTTTGATAGCAATGACTCGCAAGTGCGTCTTCAACGAATTCATACCTGTGTATTCCTGAAAGCTAGTTACACTCATCATCACCATTATTTTATTTAAATTAAATGAAAATTAAAGAATATAGATCTGCCAAATTCAGTTCTTTGCTAAAAATAAGTCACATAATTTTACAAAATCAAGAAAACAAGATTAAATATAATAAAATTGAGTTTTAAATTTTACGTCCAGGAATGTATTACATCCATGAATTTTACATCCACACCATATTTATATAAGGTGATACAAAGAATAAAACAGTTTTAAAATCATCATAAAATAATTTTTAATTTATAAAATTTTCTCTATTTTCATTAAGTAATTATAAAAAGATAAATTTTAAAAAACTGAAATTTCCATGTACTTTCAGTTTAATTAACGATAAGATAAAATTTTAAAAAAAATCATTTTTTAATTTCACATGTACTTAAATAATTTTGGAAAAATTATTAATTACATTTTTATTTTTCTTATTACTCATTAGAATTTATCGAACAGTCTTAAAGTTATGCTTAAGAAAAAAAAAGTTATGTAAAAATAAATAAATAAATATCCAATGTATTTCAGATGAGTTATATACTAAAATGGAAAAAATAGTCTTAATACAAATAAAATAAAAAATGAACCTTCACTTTGAAGTAAATAAAATTATTTGTCATTCTCAAAGTCAAATCTATTAACGCAACGAACTGTTGCACTTGGTATGTTATTGCCCTAATGCAGCTGGCAATACAGAGACAGTTATTCTTTATACCATAAGCAAGGGTTGTACTTGATATACAATCCATAAAGAGAGAGAGAGAGAGAAGAAAAAACAGATACATTCAAGAGTGATAGATTCAAAGGAATTACAGAAACAAAAATGGTTTTCCCGAAATCAATGAATTTTTGGAAGTAAAAAGGGTTTATTACATTCTTCCAACCTACTATTTAAGGGGAAATAATACTTAAATCTGTTAAAACTGATGGTTCTTTGTGAATTTAACTCCTATGATTCTTTCTGGCCAAGAGCTTCACGAGACGGAATTAATCAATATTGTTCACGAAATTTGTTTGTCGTCTCTGTCGAATGCCTGTGCCAACGTCGAGCCAGAAGTGAAGCCAATCCTATATTGATCGCCAGTCCTCACATAATTCATGTCGTCACCGACGACGCTTTCCAATTGGCTTCCTACGGAACTCCTCATTCACAATATAAAGAGTGATCGGATTTAAACCCTTTTTAATATAATTTCTATAAAGCTTCAAATTTCTAAATCTTTTTAAAAGCGATTTTCTGATGAGAATTGACTATGTCTAAGTATTTGTAGCTTCGATAAGGCTTAATGAGACTTCTTGGGAATGAACCGTTGATTTGTGTAACAGCAAAAAGAAGCATTCGGGAGATGAAGGAACACGCTTTCACTACGTCAGTTTGACGTCACAGATTTTAGCGACAAATCACTGCCTTTCTCGATTCCCATTGGCTGGCACTTTTGGCCGATCTTCCAAATATAGAAAACTTTGACAGTTAGAAATTTTTGACACTTTCATTCATGAAATAAATTGTGTACTACTAGATTGGATAACTGATTTGACTGATGATTACGGAGTACCAATGTGGATATACCCCTAAACCTCCTCATCTTAATTCATAGATATGATTATAATTTTAATTGGCTGCTTAATTATTAGTATATAAAAAATTACAAGATGAAGTTTCTAAATTAAATAAATGGTACTCAAAAAAGTTAAAAAATAAATAAAAGTAAAATACAAAATAAAAGATAAAAAATTAAAAAAAAAAAAAAAAAAGAATTTAAGTTAAGTTTCAATTCAGTACAATTAGAGACCAGTTGTCGATAACGCAAGACTATTGAAAAATGTAAATAATGCAGTGAAAGGGTTATGCCGAACGCCGGGGAGCCATGGTGAAGAATCTGAAAAGCAATGGTTATAATCCCCCTTCAAAAAAAGATCGTTATCAGAACCGATGTTTCTTATATTTTTTATTTTCATTTTTATTTGATTTTTTATTCATTCCTTTTTTTTCCTAACAAAAAAAGCGGGTAAAAGAGCGTACAAATAAAACCTTAACGTGTTACTGGACGGAAAAATATATTTTAGGTGCACAACGTAGCATTTAACGAAAACACGTAGATGAAATGAATTCGCCAAACTTCCGGGATCTTTTAGTTGTTCACAAATGTTGTTAAGTTGTCGGTGGTTCAAATAAATCAACTCTCTTGAATTAATTATTGACTATTTTATTACACATACTATGAATAATTAAAACTTTGTACAATATTTACAAATTAATAGTAATTCCACACATTCTAATCTCTCATGCCATAAAACTTAATTTCTAGCAATATATCTCTAAAACTTCTAAAATTACCTCTCTCTCTCTTGCTATCCAAGCACGCTCTCAAACTCGCGCTCCTTTCGCTCAATTAACTTGGCGTCGCAACGCCCTCTAACGAACATTCATTCATCTTTTTTCCACATAGCAGCAATAGCGAAAGGAGCCCACAGACACCTAGATATAGATCCTATTATGGACTATATTTTCAAAATTTAAAAGTCCTTTCATTCAAAATGCCCTCAGATCCGTAACGAAGCGATCAGACAAATACCTGTATACCATCCAGGTGTGGCTAGCTCCAGGAAGAGACCCAGAGCTATCTAGGATACGCACTGGGAATTTTTCCCGGCATTGAAAAGGCGTTGTGGAATTTATTCTGCAACGTCCGATTCTACCGCTGTGGCTGTTGTCTAGTCACTACGATCACTTCAAGCGAATCTGAGCTGCTATTTTTGGCATTTAAATCTTAACTTATTTATTTGCTACGATGTACAACTTAAATTAGCACATGGCTATCTGATTTTTTAAGCTGTAATTTTAAATTTTAATTTGTAAATTTTTAATGGTTCACTTTCACTTAATAACTTCTAATTCTTTAATTGTTTGTATACTTTAAAATAATTCCACTTAATTATCTTAATAGCTTTTGCTATTTATCATAATTGCTAATAATCTTGTTATATTGTTTACATTTAACTTTTGATCCTTATCTTTGTTTTAAGTCTTAACTATTAATTATATAAATTGTAAATTTTAAATCTTAACAATAGTAAATCATAACTGCTCGCTCTTCGCGTCTAACTAGTAATTTTAATACTTATTTTGTAAATAAAAAAAATAAATAAATAAAAATAAATATATTTTCCTAACTTTGGTCAGGTTGTTTTTTTTGAAACTATGTTAAAGGACTGATGGCGCCATCTGTCGGCCAGCCAGTCATCTAATCTTTTTTAGACATGTAAACAAGTTCTGTTTGCAACTTGTATGTCGCACCACTTCTACACTCATGTCCATAAATTCAGGATAATGAAGTTTACGCAAAGAAGGAGATAGAAGCAAAACAAATTTGACTTATTTGTAAAGTCTATTTATTAAACAAAAGGTAAAGAGCAATAAAGATGCTATATGTTTAGCATAATTAATAAAAATTGCAATTTTTACTCCCTGGAACAAATTTCAAAAAAGAACCTATTTACAAAAAACAGTATAACATGGTTAGTATGATGGTTAATATGGAGTATGTCTCCCGGACGATGCAATACAGGCCTTACAACGCCTAAGCATGCTGAGTATCAAATTATCAATCTGATCTTGAACTTGAACACCGCAGGCGTGCCACTGGCCTTCCCGAGTTAACGAGATTTCAGTGTTGGGTGCACATCTACGGAAAGGGAGGATTGAAGAACCACTCTGGGCAACGCAAGCAGCCCTTTGGCTGAATACACTGTTGATAATCAGTGATAATCACTGGGTTCGTTCCGCTTTGGGAGTTGTCTGGTGCATATAAACACACCAAAACGGCTCTCAATCGTGAGGAGTTCTAAGAACTCTTGCTTTAGGCCTGTTTGAGTGATTCCTGGCGAATAGCACACATTTTATGGCCATCGGCAGCAATCACTCTACTAAAACTACTTATAGTAATCTATCATTAAATTATAGAAAATCAAAACAAAAATGACAACTAAGAGAAAGATTACTGATATTTACATATGTACAATAAAATTGTTAACACAATTATTTAAAGGAAGTGGCTGCGTATGGTAATTAGTATTACACAAGCTGTTAGGGGATATAGATACAATAATAGATTAAGAACATGCTTTTTGTTTCTATTGTGTAATGTAGTCTATATCATGGGTTACAAAGTCCATCACTTTAATAATTTTTTCCTTTATTGTTTTGGAGAATGCTGCATTTTGTGCCCAGGTTGCATATGTAATTGGATTTGGTTGGAGAACGTGATTTGAGTCTGTTAAAGAGCAGGAGAAGAGATAGTGTTCCGGCGTGCCAGTTTCACCACAAATGCAGTTGTCCGTATCTTTAATATTGAACCTGTATAAGTACGCGGGGAAGGGACCATGTCCCGTTACAAAGTAGTTTAGATATGTATTTATGGACATCTTCGTTGACACTGTTGGAAGAAATTGATGGGTTCTTCTTCCTGTAAGCTGAGTGTCCCACTCTTCTTGCCAGATCTTGAGGCTATTCAATTTTAGTTGTCTTTTCAGTAGGCTTGTTGGGCCTTTTAATTGGGATAGATGTATTGTTTGCTTTGTCACTTCTTTGGCAAGAAAGTCGGCACGTTCGTTACCCTTGTTGCCGACATGTGCTTTGATCCACAATAGGCTGATTGATTTGTTGTTGAATCAATCTGATCTTGGGGAATATTACACCACTCATCAAGCAATGCCCTCCGAAGTTCCGGTTAACAAATGGGAGGGGGTTGACGGGCAGCAATTCGTCGGCCAAGCATATCCCACACATGCTCTATTGGATTCAAGTCCGGTGAGTATGCTGGCCAATCCATACGTGTGATATCCTCCAATTGAAGGCATTCGTCTACAATGTTTGCACGGTGAGGACGGGCGTTGTCATCCATAAACAGAAATTCAGCACCCATGGCCGCCCCGAAACAAACGTACATGTTGTTCCAGAATGACATCCTGATAGATGTGGATGTCATCGTTACACTCTGAACATGCAGGTCAGTTCTGGAACCAAGAATAATTCCTCCCCAAACGAGCCATCCTGCACCACCGTAACGGTGTCGTTCAATGGTGTTCTCTTGGTGGTAACGGATACCTGGCGCTCTCCATGTGAAAGTCCGGCGAGAATCAGACTGCAAATTAAACCGACTCGTCGTAAAACATCTCACAAGACCACTGTTGCGGTGTATACAATGCATGCTCTCTACTCCAGGTTAATCTCAGCCGTCAGTGAGTTGCGGTAAGTGGAACACATCTGACAGGCCTACGAGCATATGTGCCCTAAGCGTCTGTACACGGCCTGCCTTGAAACTGTCGTACCGGTAGCTAAAGAGAGCTGACGAGAGAGGTCTGATGCTGTGCTCCGTCTGGTTCTTTTGGCAGTAACTGCTAAATACCGATCCTCATTCGGCGTTGTAACTCGGGGGTGACCTGTCCTGTAACCTACTGACATTACCATCATCTTGGAATCGTTGCCAAAGCCTGAAGATGACACTCTGGGCGATTCCAAGTTCCTCGGATACTTCCAGCTGGGTACGTCCACATTCCAGTCTTCCGATAATTCTACCACGTAAAAAATCATCCAAATGCTTCCTTTGTGCCATAACTATGCGGTTATTGCACTGAAAGGCTTTTAAAGCGCATGTGAACAATTTTACTTCTTTGCCACCATTCCTTATATACTCCTCTCTTACACTCTCGTCATTGTGACGTACTATCCGCGCCATCTGGTGGTTTCCTGTAATTTGAATATTTTTCTTCGAGATGTGCGTGATAATTCTACAGGTGAAATTTTTATTTTAGAGTTCAATTACTGTGTGATTCTGAATTATCCTTAATTTATGGACATGAGTGTATTTTGTTTAATCTTAATTTCTTTATTTTATTTTATTTTATCTTAAACTTTGTTTAACTTTAACCTTTTATTTTTGGGCATCGTCAACGGACTCCTAATTGTACCGATAGCTATAGCTTTTTCGATCTCCTGCTTTAATTGTTCTCAAGCAGGAGGTGTTTTTCTTAATTTTTAATTCCTTTATTTATTTTATTCATTTACATTCATTAAATTTAAGCGACTCCATTTTGTGCTAATGTGTTAACTAAATTAAGATATGGAGGTATTGTGGTTCTTAAAACCACCTAGGAACTCCGTAACCGGTACGCCTGTTGCCCGTTGCCCCGAAAGGAGCCGAGTTCAGATTCGAATCTTCAACCTCACGATCGAAGATCTGTTTCTTTACCCCTCCGCTCAGTGAACGTTTAAGTTTACTCGGTTATCTGAATTGGCTTGCGCTGGTTCAGAATAACAGCCATAGTCTTCGGGCAGTCTCTTTAGACAGTCTAAACAGTCTTTTTACTTTAGGAAAGTACTCATAGGAGACGTCGTATATAGCCCTTGGTCTTTTTTGTGAACTTTTCACCCCAGGGTAATAAGTCGGTAGGCGTCGGATTAACGCATTGCTAACCTGATGACATTTTTCAAGAAATTTCTTAGAAATTTTAATAATATAATTTGGAATATTTTCGACGTCCAGATCTCTATGAATACTTTTTCGATGAACGAACATGCAGCATCAGCAATCATAGCCAGGTGTTTATTTTGAAATACCTGCAGTCTCTTTATATTAGTAAGGGAAGCAGAAGCCCTTATTGGGCTACAATAAACCAAGATAGGTCTAATGATAGACTTATAGAGCAGAAGTTTGTGTTTGATCGCTAGCCTACTATTTCGAGAAATTAGGCAGTTGAGTTTAATACTTGCGCCAGTTGCCTTAGCAATGGTGTTTTTAATATGGGAATTAAATAATAATTTTGGGTCTAGAAATAACTCTACGTACGTATATTCAGTAACCCAGAGGACGGGTTGGCCAAAAAGAGTGACACTCCCTAGCGGAGAAAATGAAATTTTCCGAGTAAATAGCATACAGGCCGATTTCGAAGCATTGACTTTAATTTTCCAGGTGGTTAATCATTTTTGTGATCTATAAATTTAGAATTGGAGGTCTTTAACAACTAGCTGTGGTGCTTTGCTTTGTGTTGCTATCGCCGTGTCATCGGCATAGCAGGGGAGAGAAGATTGACAATCCATCGGGATGTCGTGGGCGGCAGCTAAGACCGAGACCTGTGAAGCACCCCTTTCTATTAGTCTGGAAGAAGAAGTAACTCCTCCCTACTCTGACTAAAAAGTCTCGGGACTGAAGGTAGGAGTTAAGGATTTTAACAAGTTGGGTCGAAAATCTAAGTCGTATGCACTTAGATAATAAGCCATTATGCTAAATTTTATCAAAGGCCTTGACTACGTCCAAAAATAATATTCCCGTAGATTTGCGTTTGTTAAAGCAGTCATGAATCAGCTCTATCAGCCTAAGAAGCTGTTGTCAGGTGCTTAATAGCTTTCTGAAACCAAATTGTTCAGGTATAATTAAGTCATGGAATTGAATTTAGGAGAAGAAATTCCCGAACCTCCAATTTCTTAATTAATATTCAATTTAATCAGAATCCCAGAGTTTACAGAAAATATAATAAAAAAGCTTAATTAGTTAGAGTAACTTGCTCTTAAATTTAAAAAATTAATGAGAGAATTTTAAAAACAGTAGTTACTTTGTTCCTTCTTAAATTGAATGAAAGCAAAAGAGAAATAAAAATGTGTAGAGTTTCGACGACGATTTTAAATTTACGAAGCACCTTAACCGTTAACCTTAACATTTGACCTTAACGTTTACGAAGCCGCCGTTAACTTCTATCCGGAGTTGAAACACTGGTGAGATGATGAATGCATTGCAAAGACAAAAGCTGTGAAATCTAATAATCTTTAAATCTAATCTCTAATCTAATTTAAATGGAAAAATAATAATTAAATAAAAGTGATTAGTAAAATTCGCGAGTATAGAAAAGAATTACTAAAATAAGTTCGGAGGAACCGAATTAAAATAATGGATTGTAAACAACTTGAAGCGAGGGAAGGAAAACTGCGAGAGCCGAGTTGGGAGAAAGAAGAGATGAAAGCGAGATGAATAATGGGAAATAAGCTGGAGAGGGGAGGCTGATGGCGCCAGGTAATAAACATCTCAATCAGGAGGAATGGTATCTATTAAAAGTGAAGTGCGTGGGCATTTCGAGTTTTTTGGATTAGTAATATCGCAGTCCTGGGGTCTTTTGAGAAACTGGTTATCGATATTTGGGATATTGGAATAAAAGTTCTGTTCTAGTTTAGAAATGAATTGAGGGAGAGTGATAAATGTCTGCATTTCGGAAGAACCACGGAGCGTTGATTATCATGAGGAGGATTTTATCCTGAAGCCGGTTAATAGTAGTGATGCTAGATTTGGAGTCTGATCCCCAAACCTGACTCGCATAGGTTATTAGAGCTCAAAGATACATTTTTGTAAAGTAGAAGCTCTATCTGAATGGAGGTGGGTGAGTTTTAACATATTAAAGGGTAAAAGATACGAATGACTTTATTGAATTCATCGTGTAAATAGAGGATGCGAGGAAAGTAGGTAAGTGTTTTATCGAGATTAACTCCTAAATATTTAGACTGATTAGTCCAGACGATATTCTCTAAGAAAATAGAAATACTTTGCAGAGGATTGCGTTTACGTGAGAAGAAGACAGCTTCGGTTTTATTTACGCTAAGTTTAATTTTCCATTGGATGAGCCAGATTTCTAATAAATGAATATAGTTTTAAAGTTGTCTAATAAGGAAAGCAGTGCTGCGATTTTGCGAGATAATGCTGAGCCATCGTCATAAAGGCGGCTGAGAGACATTTTAGGAGAGAGTGGGATATCATTCATGAATAAAGTAAATAAATCAGGAGCAAGTGCAGAGACTTGGGGGATTCCAGCAAACATTGGTCTGAGGGAGGAATCAGAGTTTTTGACACAGACTACAAATTTACGGTTATAAAGGAAAGAGAGAGTAAAATGAATGAGGTGAGGAGAAAATTTATAGTAGAAAAGCTTGTAGAGGAGTCCATTAATCCAAACCCTGCCTTGGCAATGTCTAGGGAGATGATTCTGGTAGATGTTTTAATAGAAAGGCTTTGAGAGATGAGTTCAGTGACTTGAAGTAATTTATGAGTTGTTGAAAGATTTTTAGCGAAGCCGAATTGATGAGGAGACATGATATTTTTGGTGAAAACATAGTCTTGGTATTTTTCAATGATTATTTTCTCTGTGATTTTGCTGAGCAGAGGGAGTAGGGAGATTGGACGATAGTTAGTTTGGTTAGAGGGGTATTTGCCAAGTTTTAGAATGGATAAAATGCGTACAATTTTCCATGGTATTGGGAAGTGAACTAAGAGGAAAATATTATTTATAATGTGAGTAATTATGAGAATAGTTGAGTTAGAAAGGTTTTTAAGCATTTTGTTAGTGATATTATCAATTTCTGGGACTTTTTTAATGTTAGAGCATTTATTATAATTAATAATTTCTGAGGGAACAGTAGAATAATTAATTGTAGGATAAGGATAATTTAGAAAGTTAGTGAGTGAAAAGGATACAGTGTTTTCAATATTAGAGTCAGCGATATTATTTTCTATAAATTGTTCTTGATAGCTGTCAGCTAGGAGTTCGACTTTTTGCGAGTTAGTATAAGCGGTAGTGGGGAAAAGTCGTTAGAAGTTAGGGTAGGAATAGTAGTGCGTTTCTTTTTAAATCTTTTGGCAGTGTCCCAAAGCGATGCATCTTCAGTGTTACGGGCAGATAGCTCAGTGGCCCAGGTAGTTTGATTAAAGTTTTTGATTTCTTTTCAGAAGAGTGATTGCGCTCTGTAATAGAGGTGCTTAGAGTGGGGGGTCACGACAAGTTTGCCAGTTTTTTTTAAGCGATTGCGCTGTGTTATGAGTTGCTTAATGAAAGGGGGCAAGAAATATGAGTTATTACTCGTATTATTAATAGGTTTGGAAGCAGAGTTATAAGCAGTGAGAATGTTAGTGGTAAGATTTTCAGCTTCTTTTTCAATACCATTGTTATTTTCAAAATTGAAAGGTAGAATAGGAATGATCTCATAGTGTTTAGTGTTGCTTAATTTTGACAGTTTGTGGAGACTTTAGGAGTTAATTTGAGGTTTGCATATGGTAAACCTCAAAATTCGAAATTTCAATTGACATCGAAATTAAGTAAAATAGGATTGTGATCAGAGGATAATTCTGTGAGAGAAGCAATATTGTAAGCGTAATGAAAGTTATTTAAGATCATTAGGTCTATGGTGGACGATGAGTTGTATCTGAATCTGGTGGGGGTTGGGGGGGCAATGATTTCGAAGCCAGTGCGAGAAGAAAGTTATGAAGAATTGTTCCAGTATAGTTATTTGTACGGCAACCCCATCGGATATGATGAGCGTTGTAGTTGCCGTATAGAATGACGCTTTTGTGAATGGAGAGTAAAGTGGGTAAATGAGAAGTGAGGCCATTTGCGTTGAATTTAAGAGGATATAGATAGAATCAATGGAGGTAGGTAGGAGATTAGAAAAGTGGACTGCGATGATTGTTGAGAGAGGAAGAGGGGGAAGTGGAGATTTCATAGTGCGAGATGTAATTTTTAATCAGAATACCTGTGCCTCCTGAGACAGGGTTTTGCGGACCATCATTTCTATAAAAGTTGTAATTTGGAATGTAGATATTTTGTGAAGGTTCAAGCACAGTTTCTTGGAGGAGAATAACATCTGGATTACGAGAAGAGATAATTTTTTTAACCGTCATTTTAGTAATTAAACCGTTGCCATTCCCTACCAAAGTTTGAGTCCGGTAAAGGGAACACACATTAATTGACTTAGAATTTAAAAAAGCCATTTAAAATTACATTAGTTTGTCTTCTTTGTGTTGGCAGATTGAAGTTCATTAAATGGATTTAAAACCGTCGTTGGAGAATAATTCAGCGAAGTCTTTTAGAATGTATATGAGTTCCAATTTCAAATTGTAAAATTGTTTGTAAAATTGGAGGAATTTAAGCGTGGTAAGTGTTAGATTGAGTAGAAGGAGTTTGAGTGGGAATGTTAATAGAGTCTATGTTTGCGAATGACAGATTTGAGGAGACATTTCGAGTAGGAGTAGAATTACGGAAAAGGGTAGGATTTTGAAGGGGAATTTTAGGTTTGGGAAATTTTGAGCAACCACGCCATACAGCGAGGTGGCTAGTCTGTCCGCAGTTAATGCAAAGATGTTTTTCAATTTCTTCGGTATTGGGGGATTTTTTAGTATTGTGGGACGCTCCACATTTTAAGCAGCGGGGGGTATTGAAACAGTGAGCGGAATAGGATGAAAATCATTGCATGAATAGCATTGAGTAGCCCCTGGACGACGATTAAATTTTTCTACTTTGATAGTAAGGTAGAGCAGTTTGTTTAGATATTGTATTTTTACGTTTTCTTTAGTTTTGGTTAGAACTATTTGCCAGACAGCGAAAGGAGTTTTGGTTTTTAAATTGGGGAGTTGAGTAACTTTAACATTGGTGAAATTTAGTTCTATTGGGGCTTGTTCAATTTCGTTACATTCAGTATTTCTTGGTAGTCTAATAGGAGCCTTTCGTTTCTGGGGTAATTAGGAAGAAATCCATGTGAGAGTTTTACGATATTCCTCAGTCTTTTGGGTAAATTTTGGAGTTTCGATGTAAACACTGGAATCAATATAGTGAAGATTACGCGAGGCGGAGATAATAATGTTTATGTTTCAACCGTGCTCTCATTGGACGAGCGGATCTCGGGAAATGTAAACAAACTACCCCCCTTCCCCCCTCCCAAATGGCGGAGTCAAGAATTGACCGGAAAAGATCCGCGTGCGGAGAAATAAACTGCGGGGATGCGGACAATTTACGCTAATTAAAGCAGCAAAAAGTGACTGTTCCGAAGCATTCGTGAGAGATGAGGAAACGCGTCTTTTGCTGTCACTATGACGTCAGAGATATCTGCCTTTCCAGATTCCCATTGGATGGCATCAATAGACGATCTTCCAAGTATGGAGGGAGAGCTTTCTGAGACATTCATTCATGAAATGACATGCATAAAATATGAATTATCATAACATAACTATAACTGCTACTGTCGGGATCACAGGTATTGTAAAGTGTCATGATGCTTCTAAGGCATCAATGCAATGATTCATCAACAACTTGCTTTACATCATAACAATTATACAATCTTTACAATAACAATCATACGAGGGAACTCGAGACGTGGCATCTTTTAACCTCAGGCAACTGGCAACTGGCGTATTTTCCATTTTCTTATTAAAATATTTCTTTGTAATAAAAAAATTATATAGCATTTAAAAAAGCTTATATTTTTAAAAACGAAATAGCAAATTATTTATTAATTTGTTATTTAAACGAAATAGCAAATTGCAAATTTACATAAAAAAATTCTCTGTAATAGTAAATTATAATTTCTGTTTTAAAATTATTTTTAATGAAAAAGTTTAACAAAAAATTTTAAGTTAAAAAATGTTAAATAATTTATACAAATATGGCAAAAATATTTAGAATAATATTTTTTTAAGTAATATTTTTTCTCAAATAATATTTCTTAATACAAAAAATTCTAGAATAATAATTTAAATTTCAAAAATAATACAATATATACATTAATAATAAAAAAAAATATTTCAAAAACAGTCTAATGCATTTTCGATTAATATATTTCCTTCTAAGTTTTTTTAAATAATAATTTTTACTTTCAAAAATATAGAAAATATGCGAGAACTTTTGTTCGAATTATGAAAATTTTCGAAAATTACTGCGAAATTTTCATGAACAATAATTTTAATTAAAAAAATTTTCTCCTTCAGAAACATTGCAAAATACTCTGCAATAATAATTTACTTCAAAAAAATTATTCGAACAAATTTCTTATTTCAAAAATTGTGAAAAAATATTCTCGAATAATAATTTTGCTTTTGAATATTTACACGAAATCTTATTTACAAAGATTTTATAAAATTCTTGATCATAATTTTTCCTCGGTAATGAATACTGTTTCTTACAAGTTATTTGTATATATTTTTTAAAATTTAATAAAACAAAAAAATATTCAATTTCTTATAAAAATGTAATTTTTTTTGTAAAACTAGTTGATATAATTAGTTGATAAAATTAATTCATTCCAAACAGTTATAAAATACTACTAACAAAAATTAGTTCGTAGTTCATTCTGAAACTGTTATTTTTATTAAGAATTTTTTTTCGATTAATGTTACAATCGCCAACGGATCTCCTCGTTTCTGAAAGTAGTGTTCACAATAGATGACATCAAGTGATTCGAGTCAACCTCCTGCATTTTGACTGCTCTTATTACTACTCTGCATGTTCGCATCATGTTCATGTTATTATTAATTGTCTTTTTTTAACCTCCGGAAGAAATATTTCTGAATGATAATGTGTTTTAAAATTAAAAACCTTCAAATAATTCCTATAGATTAAAGCAAAATACTTACTTTCCTCTTCGAATATTAGTCATTATTCGAAATATTTCTGAATTCAGCTTTTTTGTCGTAAAAAGTCAAAATAATTTTAGCAATATTTTACAAATGCCAGACGTAATGCATCTACTTCAAGATGACATGTAAATATCTTTTCGGCGTTTCTCCAACTGTACGCACATAAATGCTGTTCCGATTAGTCCTAACTCACTATAGAGAAACGTCAGAAATTACCTCGACACTACTTACGGCACACACTGTACTAGATAAGAGGACATTACGATCTTCAGGTTTGACGTGCATAGTTCTCTTCTTCTACTACTAATATTTGTCTAATTGACATTCTAAGGGCATGATTTACTAAAGTTCATTGAGTTCGATGAAAATTTAATGGCCAGATTGTCAATTCTATTGTAAATTAACGTGGCATCCTCAATGCGCAGCTGTGAGTAAGGGTAGGTATCTAATAGACGTATGTCATAGAAATAGGCTCGCAACCAGAAATGAAATCTTGGCAAAGGTTTGGACAGATAAGGCTGTGCTTGTTGAGGGCGTTTTGGACTGATATGGCTGTGCTCGTTGAGGGCGTTTTAGATTGACAAAAAACACATTTTTCCCTTTTGCTTTAAAAAATTGGAAATGATCATCAATATACTATAAAGCAGGATTTTTGTAGGAATATACAATTTTTGGCAGAACAATTTTGTTTACTTACTTTTTTAATTTGACATTTTTCAAACTTTTTTAATCTGATTATTTAAAAATTTTTTTGATAAAAGAATTTTTTTATTATTTTTTCTACAAAATTTATTTGATAAAGATATTTGTATATTTAATTTTATTTCATCAATAATTTTTTTGTAAAGGAATTTATTTATTTTTTTATTTATTATTTTTTCCAGTGTGCGGCAAAACTTATTTTTCTTTTTTAAAGTTTTTTTTTTTTTTTTTATTTTTTTTTTCAATTTTTACAAATAATTATTTAAACAAATGATTTTTTATGTGATTTATTAAATAAAGGTTTAATTTCATTTTATCTAAATCAATTTATAATTTAAGGCAATGATTTTACAAAATAATAATGATGTTACTTTTTTTTTTTTTATAACGAGTTACAATTTATTAATCCCAAATTACTCTATTTAATTTCGAAAAATTGTATGCTTCCATTCAATTTCAGCAACCCTTTTCTCTTGTATTTTAGGATTTTGGCATGCACAAGTTTTGCACTTGCTTAGATTCCTTAGACATTATGCTTTTAATTTAGTTAAATGTTGAACAATTTTTATAAAAGTGTAAAATTTCGCACATTATACACATCTAATTCAATTTGAACTTTATGTTCCAAAAATACTTAAATAGTTATAATGAAAAATATTTTTCCAATAAACATTTTTTTTTCTCTTCATTTATTTGTTCTTTCTTTCTCGTTTGTTTTTTACAAAAAAATAAATTCGTATAAATATTATATTAGATAATACTTATAAAAATTGATAAAAATTCGCTATCAATGTTATACATAGAGATTTTAAATTGATAAGTCAGAGTGTAAAAACATGCTTTAAACGGATTGATTTAAACATTATTATTAAAATTAAAATAGAACTGAGTTTAAGTAAAAGACGTGTGAATGACAGAAAAAAAAACAAAATATGAGTAAAAATGATTGGCGAGATAGTTAAAAGATTAATTACTTTAAAATAAAATAGAATTATATGCAGTTAATAGATTAAATTATATAAATTCACAACAAAAAATAAATCATTTTAATTATTTTGTTTTATAAAATCATCATTTAAGTTATGATTATTCCAACATTTTTGAAAATGCATGCTAGAATAATTTGTATACAGAAGAAATTATAGTGTTTAACAAATATAATCAAGTAAGAAGGAAGAAATGTTCTTAAAAAATATTAATTAAAATATATGTTTTGAAACATAAATTCAATGTGAGATAACAGAAATTTTCCTGTGTCAATTTTCATAGACTCTAATTAAGATCATTAAAGTTGCTAAGGTGTTTTGCAATATAATACATTTTAGTGAAAGTAAATAATTGGCTAAATACATATATAAAATATTCATAACATAGAAAAAATTTTATGAATATTTATCAAGAGTCTCTTCTGGTATTCATCCTACACGCACATACGCTGCGAGCTGCATGACACCTCGCATTGTCCTGCTGATGGATGCCATCATTCTGAGGGGAAATAATTCGCATGTAGGGGTGGACATGGTCCGCAAGGACAGATGCGTACTTGTGCTGATCCATCGTACCTTCCACAAGGATGAGTGCACCCAGTGAATGGCAGGAAAACATTCCGCAAACCACAATGCTCTCTCCTGCAGCTTGGATCCATCCGGCAATTGTTGCAGGGTGTTTGCTTTCAGACGCCAACGTTCCTCTGTCCGATGGAGCATAAAACGTGATTCATCGGAAAAAGCCCCCTGTCGCCAATCTGTGGACGTCCAGTTTCGGTACTGGCGTGCAAATTCCAGCCTTCGTCGCCGATGAACAGCAGTCAGCATAGGTGCATTAACCAGGCGTCTGCTGCGGAGGCCCATGCGCAGCAACGTTCGCTGAACCGTTGTTGATTATAAACTCTTGGTAGCCCCTTGGTTGATCTGGGCGGTCAGTTGCTCAACAGTTTCACGTCTATTCGCATCTCCGCAGCCTTCGTTCGCCTCTGTCATCTATAGCCCGTGGTGCACTACATATGCCACGCCGCTGATTTTGGATAGTGCCATTTTGCCATGCACTGTATAGTTTTAGCACGACGGCACGCGAGCAGTTCACAAAATTAGCCGTTTCCTAAATGCTTCCACCCTTGGCCCGAAAGTCAATAATCATGCCTTTTTGGACGTCGGATAAATCGCTACATTTCTGCATTACGCCAACGATTGAAATGCTTTCCGATGCCCAAGGACATCCTTTATGTACACTCCACTGCAATGTGCTGCCACCTGCCTTTTATGATTGGTTATTTCACGTGGACGTCGAAAGTAGGTGGTGGTCACATTAATGTGACTGGACTATGTATATTAAATATAAGGAAAGGAATGCAAGTACTTTTTTAATAAATAACCTTATCTAAAAATAAATGCGAGAGGTTTTAAAGAAATATCATTATGCAAAACAAAGTTTTTTTGTAATTAAGCGGAAGAATTGTTAAAAACATGTTGCAATATATAGGGAAAGAATTATAAACATTTAAACAGAATGAAATTAAAAACTGATTCAACAAATAACAATAAAAAATCATTCGCTCAAATAATTATTTGCAACAAATAATTTAAAAAAACATACTTATAAAAAGAAAAATTAGATTTGAAACATATTGGGGGTGGGTGAATAATAATCAAGGAATAAATAAATTTATTTACAAAATTATTATAAAATAAAATAAACATATTCTTTTGCCAAATAATTTTATATAAAACCATATAAAAAATAATATATAAAATATAAATTCCTTTTCCAAATTAAATTTTGTAAAATAATCGTAGGACAATAGGGCCGTATAAATCAAGCGTTTTGCTGACAACCCTACCCCGTAAAAACCAATCAAACCCTACCCGTCACGAAGCCAAATCAGACTTCTACCTAAGGGTTCCCCCTTTTAGCAGAATCTACCCCCATTCCCTTCAACGATGAGACCACACGGGTTCATGTATTTGTTCTGGATATCTACCAACTGGGGATAAGAAATAACAACAACAATTCGAACAACAACAGAATACTAAAAAAATTCAACTTCGTTCTTGCCATCAGAAAAAGAATATCTTAATTGTCAGTCCTACTTTATCAGTCCAAATCCTTATGTATCAACGCGTCACTTATAGTTGCGATGCCTTTATCTGTGATGATTCCTAGATACCTGTTTCTACTACAGTTGCCCTTTCAAGCACATATAGAGAAATGTTCAATCATTGAAATGCCTGTGTCTTTCGGCTGTACCTCTCTTTCTCACATATCTGTCGTTCATACAATCCTGAAGTATTACAATATATAGGAAACGGAATAACAGTTACATATTTACGGAATGCAATTACATGCGCATTTCCGTAAACACATGTTTACAAAATCTGCTGATTTCGGTTTCCTCTATTCTTCTTTACATTTCTGGCTGATATTTCACAGACAACCTATGTATGAGATATTGTATATTGATTATTTTATTACGTATTTTATATGTTATTGTTTATGGGTATGTTTTATGCATTATTAACACATCTATCATACATTCCAACACAAAAAAAAATTTAAAAAAATTAAAAACTGCTAGAATACTTAGTCTTTCTCACCTTAAAGTTCTCCCTTAAATTCAGAATAGTATAAATCGATAGTTCCAAATGTGGGTGATAACACCTTCTAGGCGGCCGTACAATGATCAAATGTGATCATTACACATCTATCTCCGAAAGATGGATACATATATTTGTACGGGTTTAATAAAGGTAAGAGGATTTTGAAAGCGTAAAAATGGAAAAAAGTTGAAATTAATTTTGTTGGTATTCGTAATTGGATGCCAATAATTCTAGCTGCAAAAAAAGACACGCACATTTAGTTGGTGGTAATGAGTTGAAATAATTATTATAAAAGATTTACACAATAATACAAAGGTTTCTTAACTGTATTTCATTCTCCATGTTTAGTGGAATAAGTATGCCAATAAAGAGGTTATAGAATTTATTTTTCACAAAAATTGTTTTCGTATTTATTTTCCAATAGAGAGAATATATGTTATTAGAAAAATATGTAATAAATCCATTATTAAAATTTGACAGAAAACGATCTTCATTGTGAATCATTCCATTACATGCAATTAGTACTTATTAGTATTTTATTACATGCAATTATTAGTATTTTAACTAATGAGAACAACCCGTCACTCAAATCTGATAGGAGATATTCAGAGTTACTTATAATGAGACCTCTAGAAATTAGCGAGCATCTATGCGATCTGTCACGGGTCATGACACGAGTTGTTCGAACCTGATTGGTGATACACCGTGAGCAGAGAAAGTGTCTACTCCATCAAGTGGTGAAGAAAACTCACCACCTGCTTAAAGGGGGTTTTGGGTGAAGAAAGGAGAGAGTTCTGCGACGAGTCCACCAGAAGTGTTGTTTTAATTTTTTTCTCTTCAGTGACTAAATAGACCGGAATTGCTCCGTTTATTTCGAAATCTAATGCATGCTTGTGCATCTAATTTATATGCTTCATTTCTATCTCTTATCAAAGGAATTCTCTCTCTATATATATATAAAATTTATAAATAAAATTTAACAGGTTCGTATGAACCTAAATGTGGCCTACTATAGGCCAAGGCGTTACGAGGTCATAAATTTTAAACGAAACGAAATAGATCTCACTGAAAGTGGCGAATGGCGCAAGAAATTAGCAATTGTCTGTGCGACCTGTCGCAGGTCGAAACCATTACAGATGGAATATGGATTTTATCATTAGTTGTTCCAATCTGATTCGTGATACACCGGGAGCTGAGAAAGTGTCTACTCCCTTAAGTGGTGAAGAAAACTGACCCCCTACCCACCTTGGTGGATTTCCTTAAAGGGGTGTTTGGATGAAGAAAGGAGAGAATTCTGCGACGAGTCGACCAGAAGTGATGTTTTAATTTTTTCTCTTAAGTGACTAAATAGGCCGGAATTTTCCGCATGTTTCCAAAGTGAGCCCTTTGTGGTTTCAAGAATCACGTCGTGGGATAGATAATGTCAGCCACAGACCAGGTGTTTAGATACGATGATTTTATTTGCTTAATTTTTTATAAATAATATGTAGAAGTATAAAAAAAATGTCCTACTTACACTTTCTGAACTCTGTAGATTTCTGACATTGGAGTGATCTGCCCTTGTGCATCTAATTTAAAGGCTTAATTTCTATTTCTTATCAATTGAATTCTCTCTCTCTCTAAATAAAATTTATAAATAAAATTTAACAGGTTCGTATGAACCTAAATGTGGCCTATTATAGGCCAAGACGTTACAACGTCATAAATTTTGAACGAAACGAAATAGATCTGACTGAAAAATGGCGAATAGCTGTGAATGAAGAGTGCTACTAACGGACACAGAGCGATGAATCATTCACAAAACGTAGCGCATTTGGATCATATATCCCCTGAGGAACCTTTTTAAAGACATTTCTGATTTTTATTTCCGCATAATCCTCTATTATTTTCCTCTTCTGTGAGTAATGCGAAAAGTTACAGTATTGTTTTAATTAAATGCTTGTATAATTTCAATCTTGAATGCGTCTTATCTGCATCATGTCTTACTATTTTTTTTAGAAGTAAATAGATATATAGATACGTAAGAGAACACACATTTTTTCGTTACAGTTTTCTGCTTTCTCTATAAAAGTTGGTAGACTTCCACAATGTGCTGAGCCATTCATTTTTATGACGGGCATGCGGCGGTGTTGCTTAGAACAAATCAGTTAGGAAAGTAGTGTTTTAGAACAAATCTTTGAA
>BPLQ01000036.1:11078-52586 GCA_021605075.1 Caerostris darwini | reverse complement strand
CGTCATTCGAGAGCTTCCGATGGACTGACGACGCGTGTCACGGGGGAGGGGTGCGGTGAAAAGCTAGTACAAGTGGCTGAATCGGTGCCTAATCCTCTTTAAGCGATTCAGAACTATTCTTAAATGGTTTTTTTTTGATAAAATAAATAATATTTGCGTATGGAACTAAAGAGCCGCAGCTCCACATACAAAGAGCCGCATGTTGCTCGCGAACCGCAGGTTGCCGACCACTGTAGACGACTCTAAACCAATCTTTCGCCTCCTGTCCAGTCGTTCGTCGTCTACCCCAATCGTTTCCAAACCAATTGTTCCCCTCAGTGAGAGTATAATAAATAGTAGAAAACACAATATACTATAAACAATAAAAATTAATGTTTATAGCCAAACTGTTTAATATTCATTCTTTCTTTTCTTTAAAAATTAGAAAGGCAAATAAAAATATTTTTAAATAACCTATATCAAACCAGCCTGCTTAATGTCACTGTGTTATAAATTTTTAAGAAATAAGGAATTTATTTTGCTATAAATTTATTAATTATAGCTTTATTTAAAACTTTTTATATAATTAAATTTGTGCTGCATCACATTAATTTGAAAATTGGTTGATATAGCAAATTTCTCAATGTATATAAATATTTGTGTTTGTATCTGTGTGTAAATATTGTTGTTACTTTAGATTTGAGGATTTCTGAGAAGTTCACAAATATAAATAATATTTATTTGGCTTTAGTAGAAAATAAAAATGAAATTTGGGCTTGTTATACTGATTATATTTACTACATGTATATGCGATTTTATTAATAAATGTTCTTAACAGCAATGCTTTTAAGACTAAAATGTGTAAAATTTAAAACATATAATATCTAACTGTATAAACTGAGTAAGTAAAACATTAAAAAATAAAATTGTTTGATTAAATTTGTATTTTGATTTTTATTATATAATTTGCTCTTCAAACTTTATTACATACTGAAAAAAAATTTGATGATTATTTTTTCTCTTTATTGTGATTTATAGAATTAAACATAATTGCTTCTGCTTTACAACTAATTTCTGTTAATAGTTTCATAAGGGAACAATTTACAATTTCTAATACTTAAAAAATAGAAAAAAAACTCTTGTATGAAGCAAATACAATTATAAAATATAGCTATTTAAAGTTTTAACACATCACAAAATTAAATTAAATTAAACATTAAATTCGAAAAATTGAATGTTATAAATTTAATGTTTCGCTGAATAACTAATAAAAATCAAACATTAAATAAAACAACTAAATCCTAGATAGGAATTAATCCAAACCATTAATAAAAATGAAACATAAGTTGTGTGCATTGTATAAGTGTTGTACAAAACATAATTAAATCAAATCATTAACATACAAAACTTAAACTAAATCATTACTATACAAAACATAAATAAACAAAATTATTAATAACAATAAAAAAATAAAAATAGACATTAAATAAAAAAAAGTCGAGAAAAAATGCAGGAATCCGAGGAAAAAAATCTTTTCCATGGATTTGAAAAATTACGTCTACAGACTGAAGCTGAACGATGAGCAAATGCCAACGTCGGCCCTGATATTCAGTCAAACTTACACTTAAAGAAGCTATTTCCAGATTTTATTCCTAAAGAATGCGACATATCTCTGTTTCTGAATTTATTTAAAGGGCAACATAAATTTTTAAATGTCTACAAAGAGCATTGGGATGTATATCTATTAGGGGTGTTATCTAACGACATTGCCCAACTTATTGCTAGAGAAACTGTGAACAAAGAATAGAATTTTGTTTTCATCAAAGAAATGTTATTAAAAAGATTCAAACTGAGTACAGAAGAGTTGTATAATATTTGCCACTCATCGAAAAGTACACAAGAAGACTTGGAAAACATGTGACAATGGATGAAACATGGCTCCATCATTTCACATCGGAGTCCAATCGACAGCCAGCCGAGTGGACTGCACGTGATGAACACTAAAAGCTCGTTCCCGCCGAGGCGAGAGACGTGAAGATGCAAGAGGCAAGCGACCAAATTTTTTCGACCCCTTCACAGCGAAACGTCAGAAATAGCATTACGCATAGTGAAAAACCGCTTGAAGTTGAAAGTTGGGCTACTCCAAGCGGCGAACTGCAAACCGGTTTCAGGCGACCGCGGTGAGGTCAAATTTTGGTCGCTTGCATCTTGTCGCCTTGGTGAGCACGAGCCTTAAAAATGCTATAACTTCACTAAAAATGCTATAACTCACATACTAATAGCGCAACTGCTGTCAAATTTATACACGTGTCTTTTGAAGGTTAGGACTAACTAAAATTCATATGGATTTAATACTAGTAGCCCCATCTATGTGTCAGCCTACGAACTTTTCAGTCCACCTGTTAACGGTTTTCGACTGAGAAGTGGGGTTGGGGGAAATTTCTTCACACTCTGCGGTTTTCTCTTGCTTGCTCTTACGTCGTGTAACAACATTGATTTGTATTGCGTCTTTGTTTTTCTTTTAATAAACTTGTGGTTCCATTTCCAAGCAGATATGTCCCATTACACAATTTTTTATCTATAACTGAGACCTTTGTAATAACATGTCTGTTGATAACTGAAAGTCATTTATCATTTAATGATTTTAATACATTTAGGCAAAATATATATTACTTCCTTTTTGTTGAAACTACGGGTTGCAGATGACGCCACCTCCCGACCCCACGGTGTGGCCTGTCGATGATGCAATCAAAAAGATAGAGGGACTTTCGGCTGGGCGTTGGAAGAGTGAAACCGAAACCGATTGCAATCTGCGGTTACATTTTTTGCTGCGATTACAAATCTATATTAGGAAGTTATATTATTGTGTCATTAGATCACTTGCTATATGTGCCTACTCACAGATAGGGATATTTCTTAAGGGATATTTCAATTTTAGTGAGTGAAAATTTTAGTATCCAAAATCTGACTTTGCAGTTTTACTTTCGCGAGCGGTTCACATTTGAATTCTAAGACTAAAGGTTGTTTAACCTAGACCGTTTCTGCAGTAAAGTTTTTCGGATCTACATGGCTTCTCCCGATTAAATCTACAGAAGCTCCAGTGTCGTGGAAGTATATTTATTTCTTCATTATTAACTAATCTCCCGCTCTTTTATTGTTTAAGTACATTCTTCGCTGTTTCTGAGATTCCTACATGATTTACAAACTCCGTCGGTTTTCTTTTTTTAACTGTGGACAATTTGGCCTTAAGTTTTGTGTAAAATGACAAATGTAGCAAGCAGGAAGCGTCTCCGTTCAAAATACTCCCTACGCCAATTTCCTTGGGGCGAGGAATTTTTCCATAACTTTGATTCTGTTCATTTTTCTGGTTCATCACTAAACTCTTTACTAGGCGAGACTACCTTAACCCTGTCTGTTGCTTTTTCACTATGGTATCCTAACGCTGTTTGCTTTTCGATTGCTCCTATCGGATTCGTAATGATCATTTTTTTTCTTTAATTCTATAGTATCAATTATCGTTCTCCACTTAAAATGATATTTTATGCCACTAGGCACTCTACGTTTTATTTGGCCAACAATCATTAAATTCTTTAGACTTTCGAAATCATTAATTTCTAAGATCCTTAATCATTAATTTCTAAGCCATCCCTCAAGATAGTTTCTTAGTTCAAATACAAATTCTTTCCATAAAGCTAAAGTCTATTTTTGATGTTGAGTAAATTTTATTCTAAAAGTTTCAGGTTTCATTTTAAATCATTCCAACAGCACGTTTTTTTACATATTGGTGTACCTGCATTCTTTCTTTTGGTTCTTGGATTAAAATTTGGGCTAAAACTAACGGCAAAAAGGAAATTATTTGCACCACCCAAACATTTTTATCCATTTGCGCTCGCCTTTCGAACAAAAAAGTACAAAGAAATATCTGTATATTGAGTGTCAAATTTTTGCGTTAAGTGCTTCATTTCGCGTCGATTTCTAACATTTTCTCTGCGCATTGAACCTGCACTGGACGTCTCTGTTACATTTGTTATCTTCAATTTCTCTAACTCAAATGCTTGTTCGCTTTTCTTGGCTTCCCTAGCGATTTCTTTCTTTTGCTCTTCACTAGATACCCTAGTTTCCCGTTCTTCTAAGATTACATCTAAATGACATTTAGAAAATTACTCGTGAAAATCCTGGGAATTTTTTTTTCAAATATCAATTATTCTATCTGTAGGAAGATTTTCGAGCCCTAAATCCTCAGTGAGCATCGTCAGATATACATTCTTAAATTTTACGCAGAAACCCATTTTCAAAATGTGGAAACACAAAATAAACAAAACTGATTTACAATTTTGATGCAATATACATACAATTTTATCAATAATTTTTAAAAATCAACTCTACCATTACTTTAATGTATTTATGCATTTAAAATCAATTTAAACAAAAATTTAAAAAACAAAATTTTAAAAAACAAAATTTAAAAAAAACAACATTAATGAATTGTTTTTAAATTACAATTATCATGAATATACAATTCTTTTTTCAAAGAACTAAGTACACTCTTAGCCTCAATGAACCATGAACTGCGATGTTGTTGCTCGACATTTAAAAGTTAATTAAACATTAACCCGAACCTAGAAACAACTAGCTACACAGTTTATCCAACACACACGTTAACTATTATGCATTTCGCAATACCCCATATCACAAATTTAACCTGCAAGTTCAGATGTCTTCAGAGACTTACATAAGTTGGAAAAAGAAACGCATTCACATGAAATAATTCATAAACAAATCTCCTGATTTTAAATATTGGCAAAAGTGTATTTATTATTATTTACAAATTTAAGTGTAAAATAATTCATACAATTAATATTATCTAAACAAAAGTGAAATTCCCATAATGCATTAATAAAAATATAACTTATACATGTTGTCGCAATACCAAAATAATATTTACAAATAAAATAATAAGGTGATAGTCCGAACAACTCATTAATTGCTACAACTACAAGGAAGAGGGGCACCGTTTTTTTTTTTTTTTTTTAAATTAAAATCTCAATAAGAAAGTTTGAGACACTAACATCATTTGATGATTTTAATTGGGCAGCATGGGAAACATGTCCATTAGGACGTATGGATAAGCAACCACCTTTTTCAAATTACTCCGTAGCCAAGGGATCTTCAGCTAACTCGATGAAACCGAGAGTTGGGCGCAAAGGCATCATGACGAATGAAATCCAGCACCACTGTTCAAACTGTTAGCTGGGGCATGGTGCTCTTATATCGGTCAAGAAGCCTCTTGTCTCTCGACACTCGGCGTCAGGCTATCTTTCCTCTTCTGGGCCCTCCAGCACTTCAATATGGGGAACAGGTCTTATCGTCGTCTCCAGTCTTTCCTCCATTTTATTCTGTCTCTCTCGATTCCTCTTTCAATCTCTCCTTCGATGATTGATGGTTGACTTATTCTTTTGGAGCTATTTAGCTCCTGGTTGCCCCATCTCCGATATGATAGGGTAAATACAGTTGAAACAAAGAAATTGCTCATAATATATTTACAAACACAATAAAAATTAACTTACATAAACAAATGAAAGAAAAGAAACATATTTAAAAAAATTAAATTAGAAATTAATCTAAAACATTACGTGGACGTTTTAAATCCATAATTAGTAACGTAAGAGTCAATTTCCTGGATTGCAGTATTTTCATGATTAATAAGCTTGTCAAACAATTTTAACAGAGATGTGTTTAAGAAAATCTTTTACGGAAGTAATACATCAGATAGATATAGCTTTATAGATATCAGAACTCGCATTAATCACTTAAAAGAGGTAATTCGGCGGATAGTGCTATTTGTAAAATTTCAAGCGTTTTTAAGATAGATTTAGCTGCATATGACCAGACAGGGCAAGCGTAAATGAGAATTGGACGACGCTTAGCCGTATAAAGAAGAATTTTGTTTTCTCTGATCATAGTAGAATTTATATTTACAACTGGGTATATTTTTCTGAAGGCAATACAAAATTTAGCTTTACTGTGCATAAAATGTTGTTTTCAAGTTAAATGCTGATTCAGCATAACTCCTAAATACACTCATGTCCATAAATTAAGGATAATGAAGTTCAGGCAAAGAAAGAGACAGAAGCAAAACAAATTTGACTTATTTGTAAAGTCTATTTATTAAACAAAAGGTAAAAAGAGCAAAAAAGATGCTATATGTCTGACATAATTAATAAAAATTGCGATTTTTACTCCCTGGAGCAAATTTCTTGAAGGCATTCGTGTACAATTTTTGCACGGTGAGGATGGGCGTTGTCATCCATAAGCAGAAATTCAGCACCCATGGCGCCCCAAAACAAACGTACATGTTATTCCAGAATGACATCCCGATATATGCGGCCTGTCATCGTTAACTCTGAACATGCAGGTCAGTTCTGGAACCAAGAATAATTCCTCCCCAAACGAGCCATCCTGCACCACCGTAACAGTGTCGTTCAATGGTGTTCTCTTGGTTGTAACGGGTACCTGGCGCTCTCCATATGAAAATCCGGCGAGAATCAGAATGCAAACTAAACCTGGACTCGTCGGAAAACATCACACCAGACCACTGTTGCGGTGTCCACAAGCATACTCTCTACTCCAGGTTAATCGCAGGCAACAGTCAGTTGCGGTAAATGGAACACATCTGACAAGCCTACGAGCATATAGACCAATGCGCCCTAAGCGTCTGTACACGGTCTGCCTTTAAACTGCCGTACCGGTAGCTGAATTGGTCTTGGATTCGTTGATAAAGCCTGGAGATGACACTCTGGGCGATTCCAATACTTCCTCGGATACTTCCAGCTGGGTACGTCCACATTCCAGTCGTCCGATAATTCTACCACGTAAAAAATCATCCAAATGCTTCCTTTGTGCCATAACTATGCGGTTATTGCACTGAAAGGCTTTTAAAGCGCTTGTGAACAAGTCTACTTTTATGGCACCATTCCTTATATACCCTTCTCTTACACTCTCGTCATTGTGACGTACTATTCGCGCCATCTGGTGGTTTCCTGTAATTTGCATATTCTTCTTCAAGATGTGTGTGATAATTCTACAGGTGAAATTTTTATTTTAGACTTCAATTTCTGCGCTATTCCGAATTATCCTTAATTTATGGACATGAGTGTATTTAGTGTGACTGTTCCTAGGAATCTTAATCTAAATCATCATATCTTGATCACAGATTCTTTACGTTTATTTCTAATAGAGAAGAAAACAGTTTTAGTCTTATCTATATTTAAATAAATTTTTCCAGTTATTGAGAATTTTAAGGTGATTAGTAAGAGCATAAGAATTAGACTAAGAATAATTAGAATTAGCTAAGAATTTAGTGTTTTTATTTTTGCAAAGCAGAAAAAAAGAAAAGAAGAGGTGAAAGTTTATTACCTTGGGGAGTACCAGCCACAATATTTTTATTAGAAGAGAGAGTTTTGTTCACTTTAACAGTAAAAGTTCTATGAGAAAGATAGGAGCGAATAAGTTTAATAAAGTGAGGAGGAAAGTTGTGTATAAAAAGTTTATATAACTATTCGTCAATCCAAACTCTGTCGAATGCTTCCTGAATTTCAAGAAACACCCCAACCGAGCAATATTTTTTTGAAAACCCTCAGGAATAAATTCGATAGTTCTCAGTAGTTGATGTATGGTAGGAAGGTTTTTTCTGAAGCCAAATTGTGCGGGATTTAATACATTATTTTCAGTAACCGAAGTATTGAAATTTTTAAAAATGATTGCTTCAGCAATTTTACTTATGGATGAAACTAAGGAAATAGGTCTATAGTTATTTGGGTAATGGGATGTTTTCCAGGTTTGAGAATAGGAATTACAGCAGCAGTTTCCAAGCAGTGGGAAAATAATTTTGTTCTAGTATATTATTAATTAGATAGATTAGATAGATGATGGTGATCGGAGGAAAATGCTTAATCATATTATTAGTTATATTATCTAATCCTGTGTTTTCTTAATCTAAAGAAAATTAATTAAAGAAACAATATCCGAGTGGTTTGTAGTAGAAGGAGTATTATCTTGATTGAAGTAATAGAAATTATTAGGAGTGTCATTAACAATATTATCCATCTTATCATTATTAACAGAGTTAGACTGGAAAAGAGTCTCCATGATATTTGTAAAAACTTCAGCCGTATCTTTGTCAGAAGAAGCAGTAGAAACTGGTCCATTTAAATGTGCAACTTTGGGTCTATTATTTTTAAGTATTTTTGTAAATTGTTGCAAAGTGTACCATCTTCCGTTTGTAGTTCCAGTAATTTTTCTTTCCAAATTTTATTAGAATAATTTTGAAAAATTTTTCTAATATTTTTATTTAGTCTATTTAGAATAGTGTTATGTCCAGGGTTAAGAGAAGCTTGCCATTTCTTTTGTGCTTTGTTTCTAATTTTGTTTAGATTTTTGATGTTAGGTTGAATCCATTGTTTGTTGGTTTCAGGAAAAATTGTAGTAGCATTATTGAATGCGTCATTAATGTAATTAGTAATATACAAAATGTTATCAAAATCTCGTATTAGAAATTTGGGCATAAGGTAATTTAATCGAATTTTCGAGATAACATTTGTAGTTTAACCAGTCAGTCTTTTTCGTAAGATATTTAGGAGGAATATCATAATTTAATTTGAAAGCGATTTTAATAGGGTTGTGATCAGAGTTAAGTTCAGGCAGAGAGAATATTTCAAAGAAGCTTTTGATAAGAGCAAGGTCAACAGTAGAAGGCGAGAGTCCGAAGCAAGTAGGAGTGGAAAGAGCAATTAATTCAGTAGAAGTATTATTACAGAAATTAATAAGATTATTATCCCTAGTATTAATATTATTACAGTTCTACAAAGTGTGTATAACATCATAGAATAACATTCGATACAAGTTGAATTACAATTTCTAATTCAAGAGTAATTAAAGTGTTATCTGAAGAAGGAGGAATGTAGATAGAGGCAATAATGAGTGGATCTTGATTATTAAGATTTAGAGAAATAATTGTGACTTCTATAAAATTTAAATTAAGATTGAAAACTTGATGATATGAAAGAGAAAATTTGATAAATATTGCAGTACTCCTGAAGCTACACCGTTAATTGGTAGATCTCTATCATTTCTAATTCAGCCATAATTAGCAACATTAAGTTTTTTTATTAGGAATTTGGAAAGTTTCATGGATAAGCATAATATCCGGGTGTAAAATTAGTGAACTCAATTCATTAGTTGCAAATACTATTTGCATTGCAAGAGATTATAACTTCCTTTTTTGTAGTACACTTTATTGAGGTTTGAAGCAGGTCTGTCTTCAGATCCTGCATAAATAAATCAAGTTTATCCAATTGGTTTTCAGTTTTTTGCATGAGTGGACGAATTTCAAATAACTTTGGAAAAGCTGTGAGAATAGTTTGCGATTCTTTAAGAAGAGATAACGGTGCCAGAACGCCCAAGTTTTTTTTTCTTTTCCACGGTGAAGGTAGAGGAGACAGTAACAATAGTTTCGATTTTAATAGAGTAGCCGCAAATTGCTTGTTAAAATGATAGAGCAGGATTGATAACAGTAGATTGGAATGATCTTGGAAGATTAATTGTGATTGACGGAAACTGTCATTTTTTAATTTGCGGTTTTGGAAATGCTGGACATCCTCTCCAGGAAGTTAAATGTCCTTTGGCTGGATAATTTATAAAGGTTGGCTCAAAAATTTTATCCTTAATGAAGCACTCACCGGTTCTGTGGTTCTTACCACATTTTAGACATCTGGGCAGTCTGTGAAAGTTTTCACTTGAATGGTCAAACTCTCTTGAATCACTGAATTATGTTTCTTGTAGTAAAGTTTTCAGTTGTAACTGAGAGAAAAAATAGACTCTTCACTTTGAATATTTCTTTAATATTGAGAGTTCTGTTTAATTCAATCAGGAAAATGGGTAGTGATTCTTTGTTTTAAAGTTTTTAAGTTGTCCAATATTGTTTATGGAGAAATTCAGATCTTCAAGTTTGGTGTTTAATTTCATCTATGTTTGTGTGAATTGGGAGTCCTTTTAGAGTTTTTAGAATTCTTTCGTTTCTTGACCTTATAATGTAATATTCATATTTTGCGTTAGTTAGGTATGTTAGGATTTTTCTGTAAGAGCCCTCGGTATCTGGAAAAATTTTAATGTAGCTTTGGGTGAGTTTGTTTTCTGTCTTGGAGAATTGTCGATGTATTTCTTGAAGAGCATGTGTATAGGTTGCTGTTAATCATTATTGGAAGAGTTGCTAATTTGTTTTGTTGCTAACACGATTTTTGAATGGATTATGTTTTTCAGTGGATTTTGAAGTTTGTTTTTCCACGGTGTTTTGAATTCATCATTAGATATGTTGATTAATTTAGTTCTGGTGAACTGTTGCTCTTGACCATCAGGCACGAAGTTTCGTATGACACCCCACCGTCAATTAAAACACTTCCCAAAGATATCCCTTTGAGCCGAAGCTGTGGCAAATGACCTTCACCCACCGGAAACGTGCCATCTTGTTAAACATATCGTCAGTTGCATTTTTTTTTTTTTTTTGGATAACTGAAGAATTTCTCTTTGTAGATCTAGATCAATCCCCTCGACGACTCCAAGTTGACTTCACTTTCAGTCTTCAAGTAGATTCCACTCGGCCGGCGACTACAAGTCGGTTTCAGAAAGGGTTTTCAGTTGAATCCAACTCTTAACTACTCCTTCGATGCCTCAATGTTTCCAGTTCATCCGTGGTTAATAATCGGAAGTAATTACTTTCCGGGACGACTTTTAGAGTAATCTGGAAATCATATTCAAGTCGTATTGAAAGAAAATTTATAAAATTCCCACCAAGTAATCTAAGTGTCGATATGACATGTATATACACATTGCTACAATCGCGATCGATTCTCCTCGTTTCTAAACAGCAGTTATTGCAAGCGGATGTTTTCTGATTGTTTTCCAAAAAATTCCTTTCTTTTCTTTTTTATATTTTTCGTGTGTGTGTGTTTTATTTTTGTCCTTCATGTCTGTGTGCATGTGTGTGTGCTTATGCTCACCCATATGTTTAAATATGTATGTCACCCATATGTTTAAATATGTATATATGTTATGTCCACAGATAATATGCAGGAAGCATAAGGATTCTAACTGTTTGTGGCGATCGTTAATATCCCAACATTCAAGGACAAGAAAACTCAATGGCCAATACAACAACCTACGCAAAAATTTCGTATTGAAATTCAATTATCGCCATAAGAATGTATTAAATGGTAAATTATAAAATAACAATTTTTAGAATTTTTTCGTGAGAAGTGATTAAGCAGAACTTTAGAACAGAAAAGATAAAAAAATTCATACATAATGAAACATCTTCTGTTAGTCTATGAAATAACTATATACCTTTCATTTCATATTTTATTTTATTTGTTTGGTTTATGTAATTAGTAAGGATATTTGATTTCAGTCGAAAGGGAAAAACTTTTATAAAAAAATGAACCTTTTTTTAAGTAATATGATTCAGATTGAGATTTTAATTTTAATTACCATTAGCATCCCAATACGCATCTTCAAAACATCATTTCGATGAATAAAAAAATTTTCATTTCTAATTTGAAAAACTTATTGTATAATTTAATGCTTCAAGTACATATTGCTTTGATATTTAAATTATGGTTTTTAATTTGCAATTTGCATTCATTTCGGAAATTATATAACAAAGGAGCGATAAAGTTAGTTAACATATATGTAAACTCGTTGCAGAATAAATTTTTTACAATTATATTGCACAATCAAAATGAAACTTCTCTCCAATAAATCCTTCTTAATCAATATTTTATTAATTTTTTTAAAGTTTCCAACAAGGAAGAATGGATTGCTAAACATAAATATTTTAAAAATATAAATTTTTCAAGCAAATTAAAAAAAACAAGAGCATTTACGTGCAGAAAATGAAAATAAAATAAATTTATACAGAAAAAAATACAGTTAAAATATTTGTACAAGCCTTAAACTTCACACGCTGAAACTTGTGATTGGTTGACGCTTCATGCTTCGCCACTCTACGCATTGGTGTGAAATTGGTTTTACAAATATGGAAAACAGCAAAAATAAAAATCGATTTTTTGTGTGTGTGTGTGTGTGAAATATTTGCCAATATTTTTTTCTTCTAATGGCAAATTTACACGACAACAGATATAATAAAAAGAAAAATACAAAAAAAAAAAAGATAGAAACAAATGGCATCAGTTATTCCATCAACTTAAGCCTGACAATCCAATAACGCTTCTTTAAAGTAACAGGAAGCTAGGGGAGAAATATCCATTTCTTCTTAGTTATCACACAAGAGACAGAGAGGGACAGGTGTGTTTGTTTGGTTTGCCGCTCTACGGTCATCTTATGCACACGAAAGCTAAACAGACCGGGACCTGCAGTTTAAAGGGGATACCGAACCATTAACAAACATCCATGCCACCGCCAGGATTTGAACCTGAAGTCTGAGATACCAAATGCCAGAGCTCTAGCCACTTGGCCACCAGGCCGCAAGAAGGTCAGGAGTCATCTTAATCCTGTGAAGTTGCTTGCGGAGACAATTGTGACCACAGATGAGCAGTAGCAATGCCAACGTCAATAATGTGACAAACCAAATTGAGTTCCACTGCAGAACGCTAAGAAGCTCACATTGAGACCCAGACTGAAGTTCTTGTTTGTAGATCATTTTGCCGTATAGGAATTTAAATTTAATGTTATAGTATAAGAATTTAAATTAAATGTTAAATTTCATGTGATTTTATTGATTTTATTGTTTAAAACTGGTATGAAATATGTGTTGTTAATCATAACGATTGACCAATGTCCACTGTTATGATTAGCAACACATTACTATTATTAATCATAACGATTGACCAATGTCAACCGTTATGATAAACTCTGTAGTTAATTTTGAACTGTCTGGCATTAAGATATAAACAGATTATTGCTTTAATATCTTCAAAATAGTGTCTACGGATTAGTTCATGTTTATAAAAGTTAATTTAGTCATACTTAAAAATACTTCTTCGTCTGAATTCGGTAGTGTTCATGTAGTATTTGAATAATTGTACCTTCATAAAGTTGTAGAGTTATTAAATTTTGTTATATTCTTCTCTCTATTCAATTCGATAACTGAAGTGGGGATTTCTGCACTTTAAAGTTCCGATTTTGTCAAGTCTTTTTTCGCGCGAAATGGAATCGCCAAATTTGCAGTATTTTATAACTGCAGCTGCCATTTTGTTTGTTTAGAAGCGAACTTGGCGAAAACGGCAAGGGAAAAAAATAGCCAAAACAAGCGAAACCCTGAAGTGCTGAACTCCTCTTCTTAGTATTCTGACCAATTGCATCAAAAATTTTTGTCTTTGAACATAAGTATACTCCGATGTATATTATTTCAAAGTACATTCACAAACGATAAATGGAAGTTCATGAAAGGATTTCATTTTTTAAATTTCACCTTCTTCTTCATTTTATATTTATTGTTTTTTTCCATATCTCAGGTATCAGCATTTAAATGTAAGATGTAATTTAAATTTTTTTTGTTTTGTTTTTATATATAGTTTACAACGATTTACAAAATTGTAGAAGTACATGAATTGTTCGAATGCTTTTATTACCATTGTATTTACATTCAAAGAAAAGAATTCCTCTTTCAATAATATATAATAACTGTTCTAAGACACTCAGTTCGTGATCCAAATTCTATTTCACTGAAAAATGTTTTATTTTAATTGTTGTTGTTATTGTCTTATTTCACATGATCTAGCAACAGGCTAGATCAAGTCCAGAAGCCCAACAATCTTCAAAAAATCATAAACAAGATGAGGACTAATGTTTAGGTCAGGGGTCGCCAACACAAATGATATTGCGGGTAACTTTGGAAATGTATCAAAACTCCGCGAGCCACGTGTAAAATTATATATCCCCTTATTAGATTTAGACCAACTATAAACATTTTTGGGGGTGAAAAATTTAAACATAATGAGTTATTATTTTTGTGTTTACTATTATTCTTACATGTAAACATAAATAGTAAAATACTAATGATATTAAACGCACATTGTAAACAAATATATAACACTAAAAAGTAAATATAAAATAGATATAAATATAAACGAAGTATAAAAAAATTAAAACATTAAAAAATATTTATTTTACTAGAGCGATATTTGTTTCTCCGCTCTTTCACTTAGTTTTTGCAAATCGATCTTCATTTGGGTTTTTGCACATCGTTATTAGTGTTGCAGGTTAGTATCCGTTATGTTTGAGCGTGCTTTGTGTTTGGTCAACTCCATTTTCGAAAAAAACTATTCGCATGAGTAAGTTGAACCAAAAGCGCTGGCAACTTGAACTAAGAGTCTGGTTTGATTTGATATCAACAATCAACTGCGCCCATTGCACCACTGGGGTCACTTAAAGTGAAACATAGAACATGCTATGTTAGATGTTCAAAGATGCGCATGTCTTATGACTTCGCAGAATATAAATTAATTATTCTACTAAATCATAACTGTAAATTCATAAATAAAACAGGCAATATCTGTAATATAGTTGCAAGAATATTATTTTAAAATCAAAGTTAATTTTTTCTCATAATTTCGGCAGTTAATTTTTGAATATATGGATGCACACAAAATGTAATTTTTTAATACAATGATTTTCATTACTTTGGCCATTATAAAATAAATATATTTTATAAAAGTGTGACACATCTCACGGGCCGGAAAATATTCAAGTCAAGCCGCTGGTTAGCCACTCCTGATTTAGGTTATCCCTGTCAAGACCCACACATTTCAACAGGTATTCTGGAGAGAAAACAGTTGGTCCAAGTAGGAAAACGTTTTTTGCCTCTTATCAAAAGAGAGGAACTTAAATTGTCCACTTGCAAGCCTATTAATGGTGGTCAACTCTATCAGCCTTGATGGCGAATGCCCCACCTGGAGCTTGCCTATTATAGAGTGAGTTGGAGAAGTTTCCCATAGCTGCTGGCTTAAAGTTTTTATCTTGGAGCAGATCTCAGAAGCCAATGAATCATTTGATATTTGTACATCAGAGGTGCCTTCCTTTTCCAAAAGATCAGCAATTTCATTACCACAGGGTCAAATGTGAGACAAGATCCATGGAAAGTAGATTTTGGGCTGTTGGGAAAGCTGTTTAAGAGTTTTTAGAACTGAAACAGCTATTTTATAACTTTAGTCCAGTTACCACTAGTTACTAATCCAGTTTACTGCAGTTCTGGACAGCACTACGATTGTCTGATAAGATCCAGACATCTGTGGGTGATGTTACAGATTTAATCACATTGAGTGCCCATTAATGGCGATTATCTCAGATAAAAAAACAGAGCTGAAGACTGGGTTCCTAATTTAAAATTTATGTTCAAAATTAAGAACTTAAATGACGATGTTGCTACCGCAAGTTTCATGTTCGTATTTATTACTATCTGTATACATTGGAATAGCTGTTGCTTGAATTCGGTTAATGGCCTCAAGAGCAAATTGCCGTAGATAATTAAGCAAAGCTTGATTTTTGTTAATTTGGATCCCGAGTTCAGGTGGAAAAAGTGACAAAGTCATGGGATACCTCTTAATATCGTGTCGGCCCTCCTTTCGCCCGGCGAAGTGCAGCAACTCGACGTGGCATGGACTCAACAAGTCGTTGGAAGTCTTCTGCAGGAATATTGAGCCATGCTGTCTCGATAGACGTCCATAATTGTGAAAGCGTTGATGGTGCAGGATTTGGGCACGAACAGACCTCTCGATGATGTCCCATAAATGCTCGATGGGATTCATGTCGGGCGATCTAGGTGGCCAGATCATTCGTTGGAATTGTCCAGAATGTTCTTCAAACCAATCGCGAACAGTTGTGGCCCGGTGACATGGCGCATTGTCATCCATAAAAATCCCATCGTTGTTTGGGTACATGAAGTCCATGAATGGCTGCAAGTGATCTCCAAGTAGCTGAACATAAGCATTTCCAGTCAATGTTCGGTCCAGTCGCACCAGAGGACCAAGTCCATGCCATGAAAAAAACAGCCCACACCATTACGGAGCCACCACCAGCTTGAACAGTGCCTTGCTGACAGTTTGGGTCCATGGCTTCGTGGGGTCTGCGCCACACTCGAACCCTACCATCAGCTCTTACCAACTGAAATCGTGACTCATCGGACCAGGCCACGGTTTTCCATTCATCTAGGGACCAACCGATATGCTCACGTGCCCACGAGAGTCGCTGCAAGCGATGTCGTTCTGTCAGTAAAGGCACTCGAGTCGGTCTTCTGCTGGAATAGCCCAAGAAAGCCAAATTTCTCCGCACAGTTCTAACAGACAAGTCCCTTGTACGTCCCACATTGATTTCTGCGGTTATTTGACGCAGTGTTGCTTGTCTGTTAGAATTTACGACTCTTGCAGACGTCGCCGGTCTCGGTCGTTAGTGCAGGCGGTCGACCACTGCGCTGTCCATGGTGGATGTTATGCCTGAAATTTCATACTCGGCACACTCTGACACAGTGGATCTGGGAATGTTATGCTACTGCCATCTGAAAATTTGCATATTGCTATCCCATGATTCTTTTGTCACTTCAGTGTATATATATATATATACAGAGTGTGTGTGAGAGAGAGAGAGAGAGAGAGATAAGAAAAATATAAAAGATAAAAAAATATAAAAGAAAATATATGAACACAAAATCCAAAGGAGAACTGACAATTAGTGAATTACACACACAACCCTTTTGTACGATAAAAAAATACTACTGATATAGGTTACACGAAAATTGTATGCAAGGTATACGAAAATTGTATTGGATTGTATACGAAAATTGCATACACACTTCAATTAAAAAAATAACAACATAACATCCGCAATGCAAAACTCCTGCAAAATCCTCCCATTCCGTCCTGCCAAATAAACAAAAGCTCAAAATTCGAAATATGATGTGATCCGTTAGAATTCGTGAAACCAGCTAGCACTGCCAATTCGTTTCCAATCCTATACTTTGATGCATCTCCACGGAAGGATATTCTGTCTAAATCTTGTTATCTGAATACATCGCTAGACGGATCATTGCTTTCGATTCAGCCACCTAGGTAGTAGAAGTAACGCGGTTCATAATACCTTGAGGGTACGTATTATTGATAAAGCTATTACTTGAATAATATAATTAAATCCTTTGCGATTTATAAATTTCTTTTGGGTTACAAAAATTATATGAATAACATTTTTAACACCCTGTAATGTATATTTAATTAAAATTTTATACTTTTTTAATCTACCAAAGCAGTTTGTGCAGGTTCAACTGTTCGATTCTTATGTTTTTAAATGATTTCCTATTTCGTTGATGAATTTTAAGTACACTTCGGATTTTAAATAATTTCTCAATTGTTTAGAAGTCTAAATTTGAGGTACTTCAGTTATTTTTGCATTGCGAATGCTATGAGGAATTTTTTAAATATAATTTACGTGTATTGAATAGCAATTGTAGTATATCTCGTGCAAATTCATCGTGTTTCTAATTCAGTCCTTGAGTTTAGCCTTCGAGGAGGAAGGTTGTGTTTTTCTTCGCTCCTGTCCTCGCTGCTACTTCGGAAGTGCTACGCAGTATTGTTCTTTGCGATGCCGCAGAATTCCTCACGTCCCCCGGGGACTCCACGCGAGTTGCCGTGCCTTCTGGGCCCCAGCTCTCCGGCCAGAAAAAGCTATCTACTTCAACCAGACAAAATCCTACTGCATCCGTCATGGGAGAAGTCACCACAGACCTGGAGTGTATGGATATCGCCCAGGATACACATATCGATCATCCAAGCAATATATTTCCGGAGATTACGGAGACAATTGTAGATATTTCAATCAGAAGCGCCCTCCACTATCTCCAATACAAGGAAATACTCATGGCCGCCGACAACATCCTGCATTCCATTCCTTCTGAACTCCACACCGCATGCCTCACCTTCGGACAACTTCAATCACTCCGGGAACATGCCAGAACTTACATCACAGTGCAAGACATCTTGTCATCACAGATTCACCACATCAGAACAGAAGCCAACCCAACTGCTGATGGACACCCGATGCTGGCCAAGCCACGTCAATCGTTAAAAGATCTCGAGACTGACCTGAACGTGTGGGTAGGAAATGTCATTTCATACCTTACGACTGACCATTTCATACCAATATTCACTGAAAACACAAACTTTAATATTTTTGACAACTTTATTTTTAAAACTGTTCTCCCCCAAACCACTATCCCTACAAATAGTAAAAATAAACGACGACGGCAATCACCCCAACAAAGTAAACCTAAACTTAACTCATCCGAGATAGCACTAAAAACTCTTTCAATGTATTAACCGACTCAGATAGTGATGATTCCGCAGAAATTACTACAGACAATAACCCTCCATCTAACACCCACCAATTTCCTAAATTAACACAAAAACAACGAAAAACTATCAAAAAGAACACCCCTAGCAAAACAATAGTTAATAAGAAGCCTAATCTTGCCACTCAAACTAACCCTAAAACTAGTGCTAATGTAACTCCAAATCCAGCCACTTTTTCTAACCCTAATGTAAGGCCCATTATGATTATGAAACCCAATGACATCCATTCTTTTATGAAAAAGATTAACACTGATTTAAAAACTAAAATTACCTGCAAGCTCACTACACAATACTTAAAATTAGAACCAGAAACAGAGACTTTACACACCACTATCACTAAATATCTCGACAACACAAATGTTCCATATTATTTAATTACTCCCAAGAATCTTAGACCTCTTAAAGCTGTCCTTCGTGGACTTCCTATTAACACAGATTTGGATACTATTAAACATGAACTCACAGAATTACATTTCCAAGTTATCAACATTTATCAACTGAAAAAAAGAGACCAGGCCAGAACACCCATGCCTTTATTCCAAATACAATTAGCCCCTACAGAAAACATAGAAGAAATATGGACATTAGATAACTTGCTATTTACAAAAATTACTGTTGAAAAGTATAATAATAAAGGCGGTATATCACAATGCCATAGATGTCAACTTTTCGGCCATTCCAGCATCAACTGTAAATTACCAATCAAATGTGTTAAATGTGCTGGCCAACATCTCACCAAGGACTGCAGCATTACTAACCATACTGAAACCCCTGTCTGTGCTAACTGTCAAGGTTCACACCCAGCTTCATACAGAGGCTGCCCCAAATTTCCTAAATTAAATAGCTCTACTAACAAACAACAAGCTAACCCAGTAACTTTTACCTCCAATTATGCTAAACCTAACATATCCTATTCTTCTATAACCTCAAATAACTCTAAAAATATTACTACTGACACTCCCTCGTTACTAACCACACTCAAAGATGCAGTATTTGATTCTGAAATACTGCTTCTCCTTCAAGTAATCAAAAATGTTCTACCTGAAATCAAGAAAGCTACTAACCCTTATGACAAAATGTACGCCCTCATCAAGGCAGCTAGTGAAGTATTTGAACAAGCAGCTATTTAAAATTCTTTTCCCCCACCAAGCTTACCATCTGTACTTGGAACGCTAATGGCCTCCTGGGCAAGATTGATGATTTAAAGCACTTTTTAGACACTTACTCTCCAGATATACTACTAATACAAGAGACTCACTTAAGACCAGGCACTCGCTCACCTCAGGTAGCTAATTACACTTTCTACAGAACAGACAAAATCTTTAATGATAATATTCGCAGAGATATGTATCCTGGAGGTACTGCTATTTTTATAAAAACCCATATACCCCATCACAATATTCCATCACCAACACTCAATACTGTTCAAGCCACCATTGTTCAACTACACAACCACAATAATCCTTTTACTGTTATCTCCACCTACATCCCACCACAGAGAAAAACACCCACAGATCCTAATAGAAACTTTTTTCCTTTACAGGACCTCACTACACTACACAACACTTTTAATACCTACTTTATGGGTGGAGATTTTAATAGCCACCACAGACACTGGAATTGCTCTAGAGCAAACACTTTTGGCAAACACCTTTTCAAATTTACTACTGACAATAGATTACACATTGTAGCACCTCCAACACCTACTAGATTTGGTAATCTTACCCCCTCCACTATTGACATTGCACTCATTAAAAATCTTAAATTTAATTGTAACGCTGACTCTATCTCTGCTCTCACATCAGACCATAACCCAGTTTTGTTTACATTTGATCATACCTTACACACCAACACTAACTTAACTTATAATATTCCTAACTGGGCTAAATTTTACACTCATCTTGATAATGCAACATACACTCCACTCAACCTAAACACTCCAGATGGTCTTGAGTCTTCTATTAATCACCTTACTAACATTATTAACTCCTGTTACCATGCTACCAGCAAGAAAATCTCAAAAACTGCAAAAATTTCTCACTTTTCCAAAGAAATTAGACACAAAATTACTACTAGGAACCATCTACGTAAAATTTGGCAATCTACTAGACATCCACAAGATAAATTTAACTACACTCAGCTCCACAATGAAATTAAACAACTTGTCAAGCAAGAGAAAAATAAAAATTGGAACAATCACTTAAATTCTCTGTCTACACATGACAATTCTCTTTGGCGCACCATTAAATCTATTCGAAAGCAAACACATATTATTCCTCCGCTCAAAAATAACAACTCGCTCTCCTATTCTAACATTGATAAAGCCAATACTCTTGCTGCTCATTATGAAACTCAGTTCACTCCTAACAATATCACTAATATTCCTACTGAAACTCTTGTTCAGAACACCATTAATAGATTTAAAACCTCTCTTGTTACTAATTCTGATCACACTGACAGTGATATTAATATTCTCCCTTCTGAGATCATTCAATTCATTAAAAATCTTAAAAATAATAAAGCTCCAGGCTATGACAACATTACAAACACAATGCTCAAAAATCTCCCTATTAAATTCATTTTCTATCTCACTGACATAATTAATGCACTTTTTAAAATTCAACACTTCCCACAGCTTTGGAAAAAGGCAGTTATAGTACCAATTTACAAAGGGGTAGGCAAGGACCCCAAACTACCTGAAAACTACAGACCTATTAGCCTCTTGCCAGTAATTTCTAAAATCTATGAGTTTTTCATTCTACAACATGTAAACAATCATATTAGTAACACACACTTAATGAATTTGGAGCAATTTGGTTTCACTAAACATCTTTCAACTACACACCAACTACTCAGAGCAGTTGAATGCATCTCAGAAGGTTTTTCTAACAGGCATGCTACTGCAGCCATCTTTCTAGATGTTGCTAAGGCTTTTGACAAAGTCTGGATAGATGGTCTGATCTATAAACTAATTACTCTTCAATTTCCTACTAACATTATCAACATTCTTATTCACTACCTCAGTAATAGAACATTTATCACTAGAATTAATAATGAATTTTCCTCATCTCACAACATTAACGTGTTGTTGTATTTGGTTGTGCAACTTGCTGACTTGGTATAAATGTTTGTTCACTCGGCACAGATGTATGATCATTTGATGATGTTGGATTTTGAAGTTCATTAGGTTGTAACACATATGCCGGTTTTAATCTATCCACTGAAATATTAACTTGTTTATTTTTAATTGATAGAAGAAAGTTTTTCGTGGATCTTTGCAATACCAAATAGGGTCCTTCATATGGGGGTTCTAAAGGTTTTTTAACTCTGTCAATTCGCAGAAATACATGTGAGCATGTGTACAAATCTTTTGGAATGAATATCTTTTGTTTACATTTGTTTTTGGATTAGTATGGTTTTAAGTCAGCCATCTGTTTTCTGAGATTACTTACGAAATTATCATCAGATATTGGCAATCTGGATTCTTCAAAGAATTCGCCTGGTAATTTAATAGTTTTGCCATAAACCATTTCAGCTATTGTATACTTAGAGTCCTCATGTAGAGCAGCTCGCAAACCCATAAGAACCGTTGGTAATGTGTCCGTCCAACGAACGTTGTTATGACATCTAATTGCTGTTTTCAAGGTACGGTGAAGACGTTCAACTTTTCCATTAGTCTGAGGATGGTAAGAAGACGTATGGTTTACTTTAACACCACATAGCGCAGCTAAACTTCGAAATAGTTCTGAAATAAATTGAGTGCCTCTGTCAGTAATAACACAAGTAGGTACACCAAATCGGGTAATCCAATGCTCATAAAAAGCTTTCGCTATACTTTCTGCAGTGATATTTGATAACGGTACCACTTCCATCCAAGAGGTAAACCGATCAATACACGTCAAGCAGTATGTGTATCCATTAGAAGGTGAATAAGGTCCAATTAAATCTATATGACCGACACTAAATCTCTCATCTGGTGCTTGAAATTGTGCATATTCTGATTTTGTATGTTTAGTTATTTTATTTTTCTGACAGTTGATGCAAGTTTGAGTCCACTGTTTAACATCTTTTTTCATATTTGGCCAAATGAATCTCTTAGTGATTTCTTTTACAGTAGTTCGAATTCCAGAATGAGCTAAACTGTGAATTGTATTAAATATTGTCATTCGAAAATTTTTTGGTATGAATGGTCTGATACTGGAAGTAGAGGTATCACAATACAAGAGCTTTCCTGATGGCAATTGGTGTTCTTTCAAATGTAATGATTTAGAATGTAATTTCAATTGTTGCAGTTCATCATCATTAATTTGTGCATCAGCTATCAAGTCATAATCGACAATAGGTGAATCGATGTCCTCAATTCTAGACAGTCTGTCTGCTACTACATTGTTTCGACCACTGATATGGTATAGGTTTGTAGAGAATTGTGAGATATATTGTAGATGTCTGAGTTGTCTGGGGGAGGCTTTATCATTGTTTTGCTTAAAAGCAAATATTAACGGTTTATGATCAGTATAAATATCAAAATCTCGACCTTCAAGTAAATGCTTAAAATGTTTAATGGATAAATATATACCCAAAAGTTCACGGGCATAAACGCTGTAATTTTTCTGAGCATCATTAAGTTTTTAGAAAAATGCAATTGGCTTCCATCCATTTGGTTCTTTTTGTTGAATAACTGATCCAATAGCCCAATCAGATGCATCTGTGAGAAGTGCCAGAGGGTAATCCCGAGTTGGGATATGCCATTAACGCTATTTGTGCAACATCTTGTTTGCATTTTTCAAAACTTTGTCTAGTTTCATCGGTCCATGGTATTTTGCGTCGATCTTTTTTTTGTAGATCCTTTCAAAAGTTCATGTAGAGGGGCTTGAGTTTTTGCGGCATTATTTATATAATTACGATAAAAATTTATCATTCCTAAGAAGGAACGTAATTCGTGCATAGTTTCTGGCAATGGATATTCTATGATAGCTTTGATCTTTTGAGGTTGAGGTTGTGAGCCTTCCGCAGATATTTGATAGCCTAAAAAACCTATTACAGGTACTCCCAAAACTGATTTGCTAATATTAATCCGTAGACCATATTTATCTAAACGCTGGAAAACTATTTTAAGATGTGAACGATGTTCTTCCTCGCAAGAAGAGGCCATCAACACATCATCTAAGTATGGAAACACAAAGTCTAGGCCATAAAGAACTTCATTTATAAACCTTTGAAATGTTGCAGGGGCATTTTTGAGACCAAAACTCATCACATTGAATTGATAAAGTCCAAAAGGTGTGATGATGGCAGTTTTTGCCTTATCTTCATCTGCTACAGGAATGTGATAATATGCTTTAGTAATATCAATTTTAGAAAATATAGCTTTATTAGTTAAAATATGTTGAAAATCCTGGATTCGAGGTATGTTATATCGATCAGGTATAGTTAAATCATTCAATCTTCTATAATCACCACACGGACGAAAAGAACCATCTTTTTTTGTTACTATATGTAATGGACTTGCCCATTCTGAGCTAGATGGACTAATGATGTTATTGTCTAGCATATATTTAAATTCTCTTTAGCTATTTCCAACCGTTTTGGATCTAATTGTCTTGCTTTACAATTTATAGGTTGTCCTTTAGTTACAATATGATGTTTTACATTATGTTTAACATTTGAATTAAGAAAATTTGGTTTTGTTATATTGGGATACATAGAAAATAAATCAGAATATTTACATAAGCTGCTCGTTATATTTATACTTTCATTAATAGAGATGGGTGCAATGTCACCATAAACTGCAAGGTTAGTTACACCATCAATTAATCTTTTATGCTTTATATCAATTAATAAATTGAACTTATTTAAAAAATCTGCACCTAGTATAGGTTTACTAATTTTGGCCACAATAAACGGGAATTGCAATTCTCGACGTAAACCTAGATCAAGATTCAAAATTTCCGTACCAAAAGTATCGATTGCAGTATTATTTGCAGCATATAATTTATAGTCACTAATAAATTTGTGCACAAAATAATAGTTAAACGCTTATTTTCGCTTTCTTTAAATGTATTCAGCAAACGTGCTTTAGCAGCGGTATATTTTGTTCTATTATCATCACTTATAATGTCCCACAAACTTTCAACAAACTGCGGTTCTAATTGCGAAACTAAGTAGTTGAATTTTGTATCCTCGGCTGTTATTCCACAAATTGAAAATTGTGCTTCAACTTGAAAGAACCATATTTCTGGTTTTTCTGCCCAAAAAGGAGGTATTTTGACACTTACCCGCGCTACTTCATCTTTTTTCGCCGATTCATTAGATTCAGTCATTTTGTAAATAATTCACTGTTTGCAAACAATTCACGGGTCACCAAGTATGTGGCGGTATTGTAAAGGTTGCGTAGTGTTATTAAAATCCAGACGGCAAATTAAAAGACGATAATCAATTTCCACAATTACAACATAAATCACTAATCCAGCTTTTACCTGATTATGATTTCACTAGCATTATTAATAAAAAAAGACCCAGAGCTATTTTGAACAATTAAATTTCACTTCATTCTTTTCTCACCTGATTTAACTACATTTTTCTACATTAAAACTGTTCCTACCCACATTGTAAACACGAGCAACCAGCTGAATGGTCAGCGCGCCACTCTGTCACCAAGATGTTCCTAGCATCGAATCCAGCTCTCCACCCACGTTCGACAATATTTTCTACACTTCAGTAGACGGCGCCTCACGACTTCAACATGGTCTTTACAATTTTTCTCATCCTCAAGTTCACCTCATCCATCATCTCCAGAGCATCTTCTACCTCATAGAACAGTTAATTAAATAAAAGAACTTTTTCTACTTCAAAGAACTTTCCACTAAACAACAGAACTTTTTACTCCAGAACTTCCACAAAATTCAACTATTATATCCTGGACTTAAAAATAATAGACTTTCAACCACCCAGCTACATAGCAAAACAAATTTTTCTCCATCAAAATTCTTTCAATCAACTTTTAAACTTTTCCTGCTCATTTTTGAATCATCACGCCATTTCTTTATTTACTTCTAAAATTTTTTCTTCATCTATTCCCAATTTCTGCTAAATCACTTATTTTCAAAAAAAAAAAAAAAAAAAACCCTCTTTAATTAATTTTCCCCTTTTATTTACTCTTTATCAAGCTAGATAAACAGTAACTTATTCTATTTTTAAACATTGTCCAAACATCCGACATAAATTTTGTAACACAGCTTTTCGTTACACTTACCACATCCAGATGGCAGCACATGCTGACCTTATATATTTGTTTCTTACTTTCTTTCACCTTGAACAGCTCGTCAAGTGCAGTTTTTTGTAAATATATATTATAAAATCACCTGCGTGTGATTCTTTTACCCACCTATTCGTGGATGACTTACTTTTGTATTCCCTTTTGTAACTTTCATTTTATTTTAAATAAATCCGTGTTCTCGCCGGTACCCCGAAATCAAGTCACGTAAGTATAAAAGTGCCCCCCCTTGCCCCCCTATACCTGCTTCAGCTGTCATCATTCTTCTTCACTTCACTACATGTATATCATTTATTTTCACCTATTAGTAAATGGGGATTAAAGCCTTCTGGCTCTGGTGCCCCTTTCCCACCCACCCTCGACTGACTTATGTTACATTTCGTTCTCACTCCAGATAGCTCACCCCACACAGGCACGATGTTTACTTTATCGGCTCTGACTTCCACTATGCACGTGGAACTGTTTATCTGAGAGGCAACATATCGCCACCCATTGACATGTTCACTCAGCATTCAATAACATATGATAAAATCATTCTAATATACAAAAATAACAATTCTAAATATACAATAAAATCATTTCAAAAACAAATATATATGTGTATACATTGCACTAATTATAAACAAACTAATGTTTGTAGTTTGTAACACTATGAATATAAACAAAAGTACTCTAAAAGAAATTACTCTGGTATACACAAAATACACACTTTTGATACTGGTCTCTTAAAAATTCCACTCTGGTTTTCTCTAATTTTATTATGATCACCATAATAAATATTCAGTTATTCATCCTAGAGTCCATTTGTTAGTTGGTAAATTAACATCAACCAATAGCACTAGATCACCAATATTTACATTGTCTTATTCAAATACCCATTTATTCCTTTTTTACAATTCATTTAAGTAACTACGATGTCCTTTTATCTACACTAATTGTACTATTTTAGTTCCATTCTGCACTTAAGAAGAATATTATGTTTTAAATCAATTATAATCATCAAGCGTTCAAAAAATGCGCAGGAGTTAAGACTTCGAAATTATCACTGTCAGTAGAAATTGGACCCAATGGTCTGAGATTCAAAATTGCTTCAGTTTGCACACATACAGTTAAAAACTCTTCGTAATTTAACTAGCACCTTTAACTACTCTTCTAAAATGAAACTTAAATAATTTTATAGCAACTTCCCAGAGACCACCAAAATTTGGGGTTCGAGAAGGAGTAAATTTCCATTCACTACTTTTTTCACATAAATTTGAAGATTAATATCAGGATGAGATATCAGGATTAATAACCAACTCACGAAGCTTTGAAATTTCTCTGTTTGCATCGACAAAATTCTTTGCATTATCAGAATACAATTTAGAGCAGCTTCCTCTACGTGTAATAAATCTTTTTAAAGCAGCTATCAAGGACTCGGATGATAAATCAGAAACAATCTCAGTATGCACCGCCTTAAATACAAAACAACCAAATAAACATACATACATTTTACACATAATACTATTTCATGGTTTAACAATTTTAACCAAAAATGGTCCGCAGAAATCTGTTCCTGAAATATTAAATAGATAATTCAAGGTAACTTTATCTCTTGGTAAACTACTCATTAATTATGTTGACCTTATATGTTTTACTTTAAAACGAATAACACATTTATGCACTATTTTTCTACAAATAGATTTTCCCAGAATTTCTCAACTAGATGACACAAAATAGCAAATAATCCTACATGAAAATATTTTATATAGTAATAAGAAACTAATTTCTCTGTAAATGCATGATTTTTAGGGAAAATTATAGGGTGTTTTTGATCAAAAATATGTTCCGCATGCTTTAAAAGTCCACCTACTCTTAAGATACCATCTGAATCTAAAAAAGGATTTAAAGATTTTAATTTATTATTTGACAAAATCTTCTTATCTTTCAGTAGACTTTCAATCTCACGAGCAAAAATTTTCCTGTTGAATAGATTCTACCAGAAATATATCAGCATTATTTTATATAAAATATTTGGAACATTTAATTTAAATGACGAACACTTGGTATTTTTAATAAATGTAAATGTGCAACTTAAGATACATAAAACTTTTATATAATTATTACCTATTTTTTTATAATTATATAATTATTACCTAAACTGAGCAAATAATTCACAAAGTTTATAGTCACTTGAAACTACAACTTGTTCTTACCAACACTGATGAATATCTTAGTTCAAAAAATACTCGTCCTGCTTATCAGGAATCTGAATCAGTTGATCAGAATACTGTTCTCCAGCCAGGAACTCTGGCGTATGACACTGGAAACAGACAACAATCGATGAATTGCAGCCACTCTGTTGGGCACGAAAGTGTTTAAATCACTTGATTGTTTTTTACCCCAAGAAAGAGCAATCATTGAATCGCTCCAATAAACTTCTTTGGATGTCTTAAGCTTCAAGGCAATGAGCGTTCTTTTCACGAATTTGATGGATTCTTAAAATTAAAAACTAAAAACCATTGAAAACTATTAAACAGCAAACTGCTACAGAGGGTATACCCTCACTCGAATAGTTGAGTTTCGAGAGGTCAGGTCAGTTCTTATATCAGATCAATTGATCATTACCAGCCACCTTTGTTTCTTGGACGGATTCATAGGTGAACGACTCCTGTAGCTCGAACTCCTCTAGTTTCCACCACCTCCATATGGTGGTTTATCATAGCTGCTTCCTCTATCTCCTCCAAAACCGGGGCCAACTCCTCCGCCTCCACGGTATCCTTCCCTCCACGACCTCCTCATCTATCTCCACGACCACGGGATAAGTCAACTCTTATCTCTGATCCATTGATAGTAGCTCCATTCATGATCTTTGAGAAATAATTAAATACTCGTAATTTCGTGGTTTCCTTCTCAAGTTGGCAAACGCCATGATGAGTTGCATAATAAGAAGCACCTGGTTCTTTCACCTCAATTATTTCCTTCATGTGATCCAGTCTCTCGTACTCTTCGATAAATCCTCTGTACCGTTTCAAGTAGTCTTTATCTTTAATTAATCTAGTTCGCAGTGATCTTAGACGTTTTTGAGGAATTTCTTTAGAATCACCTAAGCAAGATGCGTCCTCTTTAAGTGACATTTGTATTAGGTACCTGCCCTCCGCGTTCCTCTCAAATGTTTTCTCAAAATACTCCTCACATATAGAATTTCACTATCACCTGTTGATTCTACCTCCCAGAATTTTCTCAATGTTTAATTTAAATCTTCTTTCATCATTCCAGAATGAATCTTATTTATCATTGGCTGTTTAACTCTTCCACTAACTACAAAACTACAAATCCAAATTCTCTGTTTTGCAAATGTAAATTAGGGCCTGGCACTAAATTTTGCTCGGGTCTCAATAATTCGTAGAATAACTCGGCTCCTAACAGCAAGTCTATTTTACCTTTAATAATAAATTTGCTTTCTAGTTTTACAAAATTTACGTCTAGAAATTTATGAGGGATAATATCAGTTATATTTTTAACTACTAACATAATCAGATCTTTCTCAAACTTTTGTCTTCATTAGCGATCATTGCAGTAACTCTTCTAGTAATGACTATACTCGAGTCATTTAGGCAAAATCTCCGTCATTAATCTCAGTTAATAAAAATCTCCATCCTATCATTTTTTAAGATGTAACCTATTTGCACATTCACTGCTAATCAAGCACGTTTGACTTCCACAGACATCAAACCTCCCTCCACTCTGAAGTATAATCTTTAATTAAACATCAAATAATATTCAGTAATGCGTTGGGTTCTTTTCGACTGAAATTAGCAGCAACAACAGATGGATTTGAGCCATCGTAATTCTCACCTGGTCGCTCAACGACATTCATTTCTCCTGCATTTGCATTTTTTCTTTAAAAAGGAATTAATCGGTTGTGTGGTTTCCCACAAAAAACAATTCTTGAGCCGAACATTTAAAACAAGCTTGATGCTCTTTTAAAATTCCTAGATTTCTTAGTGGACAAAAGAATACCGCATTCACAACCTAGCTCTTCGGGTTTAATATAAGATTATCCCTACTTTGTCTCTTTATGAGTAGTTAATGCTTTATCTAAAGACATGAATATTCTATCCGATACAATTAAATCAGACAGCGATTTAAAGGTGTTAACTCCTCTTAACTGACAGTAATAGTCAAAGATCGCACTCAGTCTCGAAGCAAACTGCACGTAACTTTCAGAATATGCTTTTACTGCCTTACGAAAGTGATTTAAACAATCCTGAGGAGTGGTTTGAAATTCTTTAAGTGCAACTGCTATTAAATTAGCATAATTTTTCAAATCCTCTTAAGATATATAAACCATTAATTCGTTAGTTTCTTTCTCCCAAAATACTCAAAAGAATCTCTGATTTTAATTCGGATACATTTTTAACTTTAAATGCCTTCTCAAGGGACTGAAAAAATAAGTGGTTTGACTCAGCGCTATTAATTATGTTTGCATAATTTTAACTAAACTTTTTAGACCATCTACAGACAAAGTCGATTTCTTTTTTCTAATTGTCTTAGTTTCAGCTGCTCCACTTCTAAATTCTGAACAGCTTACATTTTATCTGTCTTTAATTTTTCTGATCCCTCCCTCTTTTCCGCTTCCGCGGATTCTTTTACAAATTCAATTTTGCTATTAGCGAGATCCGTTTCAGTCTTAAAAACTTCACATTCCAGAATTAAATTTCTATCATCTTTTTATCACCTTCCACAGTTAAGCCCAATTCCAAAGCCAACTTAATTATTTCGCCCTTTTCCAAATTGTTAATACACGCTGCTATTTTAATAGTTCTCAAAGTCACAAGATCATTAAGTATAGCCTAGGATTAAATACACATATTACTAGTGAACTGTAAAAACACATCTCTTTTATTCCAAAATCAGATACGGACTGCTTATATTACATTTCTTTCTCCCTCCAGCCAGCTCACCCCACACAGACAGAATGTTTATATTATTGGACGCTGACTTCCACTATGCACATGGAGCTATTTATCCATGAGGCAACAGTGATTAAGTCCACGTTCCACAAAGACATAACATTTAGTTCAAAAATTATACTACATAATTTCTACGTCATTTTTATTTGTGTTGAAACACTGTGAATGACATACAAATTTACTTTCGTTCACTGAAATTTTGTTTTTTGTTTCTGAATTATATATTTAATATCTCAGGAATAGGGCCATTTTTGGTTAAAATTGGTAAACCATGAAATAGTATTATGTGTAAAATGTATGTATGTTTATTTGTTTGTTTTGTATTTAAGACGGTGCATACTGAGATTGCTTCTGATTTATCATCCGAGTCCTTGATAGCTGCTTTAAAAATATTTATTACACGTAGAGGAAACTACTCTAAATTGTGTTCTGATAATGCAAAGAATTTTGTAGATGCAAGCAGAGAAATTCAAAAGCTCCATGAGTTAGTTATCAATCCTAATTCCATGTTATCTTCATATTTATGTGAAGAAGGTATTGATCCTAAAGGTTATCAATCCTAATTCCATGTTATCTTCATATTTATGTGAAGAAGGTATTGAAAGAAATTTTTCCCCCTCGAGCCCCAAATTTTGGTGGTCTCTGGGAATCTGCTATTAAATTATTTAATTTTCATTTTAGAATAGTGAAAGGAGCTAGTTTAAATTATGAAGATTTTGTAACTCTATCTATAAGGACTGAATCAAGTTTGAATTTGTTAACATTGATTCCAATTTCTGCTGATAGTGATAATTTCGAAGTTTTAACTCCTGCTAATTTTTTTTTTGATTAATCGATCAATGAATGCTATTTTAGAGCCCAATTTAATTGATTTAAAATATAATAATCATAATAAGTTTAATAATCGATAATAAGTGGATAATCGATATTTATTATGGTGTTGATAATAAAATGAGTGTTCTTAATGTAAAAACCCACAGCGGAATTTTTAAGAGACCTGTATCAAATGTGTGTATTTTGCCTATGCCAGAGTAATTACTTTTAGAGTGCTTTATATTCATACTCATAGTGTTATAATTTGGAAACATTAGTTTGTTTATGTTTAGTGCAATGTATAAACATATATATTCATTTTTCCAATGATTTTGTTGTATATTTAGAATTGTTATTTTTTGCATGTTAGAATGATTTTATTGTATATTATTAAATATTTAGTGAATATGTTAATGAACATGTATGTTGCCTCATGGATAAATAGCTGCACGTACATAGTAAAAAAAATCTAAATGGAAACCAGCGGACGATAATATAAACATCCTGGTTGCGCGGAATTTTTCCCAACTTTATATCTTAGATTTAAATTCAAACATTTCTAAATCAAAATTTTCTTAGTAAAATTCATAACTAAGCATGTAAATTTGAAATGCTATCTTCACCGAAATCGCGCGGCCTGATGGCCAATTGACAAGGGCTCTGGCCGTTGGTACCACAAGCTTAGGTTCGAATCTTGGCGATGGCATGGTTGTTTGTTAGAGGTTCAGAATCCATGGTCAACTGAAAGTCCCGGTCTAATTAGGTCCAAGTGTGCAAAATATGACCGTAGAACACCAAAGCAAACCTCACTGAACTTCATTTACGAAATTCAATACATATGAAGATTTTAATAAGAATGTTTTACAAAGAGGAATAAAAAAATTCTTATTAAAATCTTAGCAGTTAAGCATTGTTCTTATAATAGCATTTTGTATGACTATGGAAGGAAATTATTTAACTTGTTAAAGTCATTTCTCTTTTATCTACACTCAAGAGCCAAAACATTATGACCACCCCTACATTTTGCAATGAACTCGCCTGGATGACGTGGAAGGCACGTGATCAGGTGGAAGTGGTATTTAACTGCTGCTGGAGAGTCTGAAGAATCATTCTTTCACTTACTTCTGTGTGTGATGGAAAAGGCTGTGGATCTAAGCGACTTTGATAGAGGGCAGATTGTAATGGCTCGAAGGCTCGGAACAAGTATTTCCGAAACTGCACGACTCGTGGGTTTTTCGAGATCTACAGTTGTTAGTACTTATGCAAAGTGGATGAATGACGGTGAAACCAGCAGTAGACGACATGGTGTTTGGTGTCCACACGCTATCAAAGAAAAAGGACGTCGAAGACTGTCTCGCATGATGAAGCAAAACCGGAGCCAGACAGTCGCTCAGCTGACAGCCCAATACAATGCAGAGCCAAGTAGAATAATATCGGCGCACACTGTTCAGCGGACACTGTTGGATATGGGGCTACGCAGCAAACGTCCCACTCGTGTGCCTTTGCTGACAAAGCGTCATCGCCAACTGCGCCTGTGCTGGGCCCGGGAACATCGTGACTGGTCCATGGATCAGTGGGAGAGAGTTGCCTGGTCAGATGAATCACGGTTTGTCACTCATTACGCCGATGGCTGTGTCAGGATACGCCCTCTTCCAGGCGAACAGTTGCTCCCTCAATGTACAGTAGGTCATACGCAGGCCGGTGGTGGCGGTATTATGCTTTGGGGGGGCTCTTGGGCGTCTCTGGGACCCGTGGTTGTGGTAGAGCAGATCATGAATGCTACAGGGTATCTGAACATCATTGCGGACCAGTTGCACCCGTACATGGCCCCTGTTTTTCCAGCTGGAAATGGAATGTTCCAACAGGACAATGCTCCTTGTCACAAGGCTAAAATTGTGGCTCTTGAGTGCATTGTTTGTCCTATTAAATGAAAATTCAATCGCAATTTCTTCTTTACAATTGAATATAAATGTTCTTTCTCTTAATAAATTGGATGATTCTTTTGAGTGGGAGAAGGATTCAATATTTTTTACACAAAGATCTTTAAAGATAATTACACAAGGGAACCCTATATGATTTTTCCCAACCCATGAACTGATTTTGATGTGTAACTCGTTTCTTGTTGTTTGCAATTTCTTTGAACATCACTGAAGAAAAAAAATTGATTCGTAAAAGTCTCCAGCCGGCATTGATTGAAAAATGTGACATTGCCAGCGATATTTATAGATTCCTTTAAATTATATAACTTCAAGAATTTCGCTTCTATTTAAATTCATCTTCTCATTTGCTTCAAATACAAGAGTCCTTTTATCTACTTAGTAAGATAGAAAGAAATCTTGACAATTAATTTGTATAATTAATAAAATTTGTAAGTTTATTGATTAACAAAATTTGTAGAATTAATAATTTACCTCACTGTAAACTCAGAATATTTGTTGTGCCATGATCACAGTTCATAATGTATATATCTACTTGAGTTTTGCAAGTAAATGAGGCCGCTTTACACTGCTTCCTACGAATCATTTAAATTGTCATTAACATGGCCATAGAACATATTTTCTCACATACCTTTAATCCTCTTCTTAAGTATTCACTACGGGGAAAATTGGGACTAAGTATTGTACATCCGCCTTTTATTGAATTGACGATCCTTCTTCTTTGTAATTTATTCCAAAACACCGACCAAAAGTTAAGATACACTACCCTCACTATTCTGCCTTTCACAATTGCTGCATGAAAGAGAATTACGGATTTTCATTCACTAGCGCTGTCGGATTTGAAATGTGTCCAAACTCCTGCGACAAAAGACTCTCCCTGGTTCTAGTATATAGTGCTTAGTCCACGCATTTCATTGTAATTTCACATATAAAATTTTTCCGGGGTGGTAGATTTGCCGCTTACTTTTAATAATTTGCGCTCCAATCTATTTTCCTTTTTTGAATGATAAGGTATGGAACTAAAAACAAAAAGGGGACAACATGTAATAACTTGGAGGAATTTTTTCCCAAAAAAGTACAAGGGGGAACAAAAAGGGACTTCACGGCAGTGAATGGTGATCCGATTTCGGTGAGCGTTTTTCATCTCACTAAGTCGATTTAACGATTCAAGATCTGATATACGTTGTGTGGGAACCACAAACAGCAAGGATTTTTTTTCTATCTGGTATTATGTCATCCTTTTCATACTGCCCCTACCCAATTTCATTATGGACTAAGTAAGTTAAAAGATTGTATACTGTAGATCTAAAATGCTGCTCATAAGTGAAATATGAATTTTTATTGAGAAATAAAAAAATCCTTTAATTACTGTTATTTGTCTTACAGATCATGCTGCCTTCCTTGAACAATAACATAAAATATAAAAAATGTTGAAATCTTTCCCAATTTATAAAAAAAATTTCTGTATTTGTATTATATATATAAGTAATTAAAAAAAGGGACAATATAGCCTTTTTCGAATATTGTAAGTTCATTTTTGTTAATAAAGCAGTCTGCGTGGCTACTTGTTAGAGGTAATACAGGGAAAAAAACATGTACAATTGAAGTAGTAAAATAATTTTTTATCTAGTTGAAACTTGAAATAATAATTGAGAAATATTATTTTCCACCATGATAATAAATTATGTTATAAATTATTTCAAAATAATGGAGAATTTGAATAAAGATTTAATTTACATGGTAAGTTGATCGTGAATTGTAAATAACAACATGAAATCGTTATGTTATTCTTCAAAAAAAAAAAAAAAAAAAAATTAAAATATATTGTAAAGGAAGATTTTTTTTTGTACTTATAATCTATGACTTTGAGAACTTCAGGTTTTTTCTCTAATTTTATTTTTTTTTTTATCTGGTGTATAACCGAGAATGATGATAAAATTTCTAGATAATTTTTGTAAGCTCTAACTTTAGATATAAAAACAGCAATAAACTAAAATTACTTTCTGAAACTATTTTAGCTAAAATTTGCTTTCTTTCCCTTATAAATTTCACTACATTCAGTGACAAAATCAAAATATAAATTTTAAATTATTATAAAAATAAATATTAATAATTCAGCTTATTTGTTGGCTTTTATTTATGTAGAGTAATATTTTTTAAATTAATTGTTCATGTTAGAAAATCAATATCAAACAATTTAACAATTTATACTTTTGCGAATCGAGAATGTTAAATTAGTAATTTATAGCAAAGGGATTTTTAAATATTTAGATAAATGAGATTAAAAATCATTTTTCTAATAGTTTTCAGGAATATTCGAGTTAAAAAACTTATGCATTGAAATGTTTGTGCTGCGCTTTAGTTTTAATATTTTTTTAATTGATCGTATATAGAATTAAATATACTTTTAATAATTACACATTTTTTTATTTTTAATACATTTTAATATGCCATAACGAAATAAATTAATTTCCTAATAATTTCTTTTCTTTTTTACAATCATTCGATTGGGCTGTACTCAACCAGAAGTGTTCAAGATAATAATTTTTTTAATTAAAAAAATGAAATTTCACATGACTATTTTATTTTGTTAAATACTTTATATTATTTATTAAAAATGATTACTAATTGATTATCAATTTGGTTATCATTGCAAATGAAAACCAAATAACTCTATTTCAACTTTTCCAAAATTAAGGAAAATACAAAAAAATTATGTTTGTGAAATTTTTATTTGTTAAATTTAATGACTTTAATAAAACCCTTAATCAATGAAAAAAGCCCATTTTTCTTTCTTGAAAATGCATAAAATAGTAACATACCGAAAAACATAGAGTCTGAGTACAATGTATTATCAACTTCAATATGTAATCATCTCCATTAGCTATACACGAACGTTTACAGTATATCATGATGGTCGTCTTGAATACAACTTCACTTTGTCAAATCTTCTGCACCGAATTTATTGCAGTTTCTGCTTGTAACTGAATCAGTTTTGAACCCTTTTTTGTTGGATCAATGTATAAGCGATGACATTTCCACTAATTTATAGATTATTGTTGTGGCGCTGTCATCCACCCACTCAGTGAATGAGACGTAATTAGGAAATTGATGGGAAATGTGTAATTTTAAATTTGTGTATTATGTGTTTAAATTTGGTTGCAAATTATATATTTTTTTGTTTTGTTTTGTCATTGTATTTCGATATTCATAAAGTTGCATTTTGTTAAATTATGTGTGAAGCATTTTCAAATCCTGATTAATAATAATAATAATAATAAAAAAGAAAAAGAGGAAGAGAAGAAAGAAAAGTCTTTTAAGTTGTGCCATTTTCATTCAAACTCAGATCTTGGTAAGGGTTGTTGTTTGACTTCCGGTGTGGTCAGGGTAGAAGATGGCTGCCCCCATGAAGTCAGAATTGAGCCTTAGGCTCCGTTCACCTCTACATGGAACCGGGATCTCGACCAATCGAGGCCTGGAATGACGTCAGCTATGACGCGGTCATGGTTCGGGCTTATAAGCGGTGGTGGAGAGAAGTTGTGGCTTCTTGGACTGAGACTGGACGATGGAGTGATAGAAATGAAAAACTGAGGGTTAGCTGCTGCACCAGGTGATGAATTCGGCTGCAAGACAATCCAAGATGATCAGGGATTGAGACATCACAGCAGCAAAGTGCGACCGAAATTGTGCGTAGTAATGAAAAGCACAATCTGTTTTTGCCTATTTGACGACTATCACTTTTGAGATTTGCCGTTACAGTCGAGGATTTTGCGGACGAAAGGTTCAACGTTCCAATGACAAAGTTTGAGATGAATACTCGTTTGAATGTTTGATTTCTCTTTACAATATTTTATCATTTCCTTTGAACATTATATTTTTAAAGTATTCAACATTCCAAGACAACTCTAATGTGGAACTATTCCTCCTTCTATATTGTGTATGAACTCACTAGGTAGAATTTAGAGTGTCGTATTTTTTTAAAATTTAAATTGCTTGTGTCAGTTATGTGTGATAGATAAAATTAAGATGATTTGATTTATTTTCAATTTAATCTAATGCATTGTGTTAAGTGTATTGTGTGTATGTAATTGTGTAATATTGGTGGGGCCCCTGTTTGCATTTAATCAAAATTAATTCATTTGTTTATATCTAATTTTATTATAATAAATCTAATGTTTATGATTATAATTTTCCTGATTATTAATTCCTGCACACATTACACGCACCATGCTGATTGTCGTTTAGGTAAAATTTTAATTTCCTGGGTTAATATCTAAGAACACAACGCAATTAATTCAATAATAGTATCTGATTTGTTTTGCTCAGTAATAGTTTAATTAATTAAATTACTAGATAGCAACACGACATTATATTCTGGTCCTACATTTGATTTTACGTATTTTTTTTTTATCAAAATTTACTTATTTTTGGCCTTGTCTTTTGAGTATTTATTGATGTTAGGAAACCAGAGTAGTTACAAAGTTTTTATTTGTATTGCGGAAAGAAAAATTGTATTAATCGGCATTTGTTATTTGTCTTCTTTTCTTTTCAAGATTTATTTTAGAACAATTTAAACAATTTTGAGGCTGTATTAAAAGTAAATATTGACAATCATCATCATCACACCCCCATGGTGGACCATCTGCCTACTGGCAGATTTCTGGATTGGAGATGTTTTGTTTTTACGGGGTAGGGTTGTCAGCTTTACGCCCAACAGTCATATTAGATCCAGACCTACGGTTTAAATTGGATTCCGAATCACTTCAGACATCTATGGCACAGCCGGGACTCGAACCCGAAACCCGTGGTACCGAGCGCCAGAGAGCTAGTCACTCGACCATCAGACCCCTAACTATTTGCAATATAAAAACAAAACTTTCAGTCAGTAAAAATATTCTGCAGACTTAAATAAGAAAATTTTTGAATAGCATATTATGACAGCTTATTTTTTTAACAGTTATTTTTTTTTTTTAATTTTGTAGTTTTGAATTTAATTTTATTACCAACTAAGCATACGAAATTAAAATATATGTATCATTACTAAATCAGATCAACTCCTTTCTCTTATAATTTTTAAAAATTTATTTTCAATCTACTCTGATATCCGATTTCAATAGTTAAAAATCTATCTTATGTTATTTACTAAAACTTGTTATCACATGTCCTATTAGAAAAAAAAAAATCTGCGTTTGGGGAGTACGTTATGTCAGCACAAGTATACATAAAAAATTTTAATGGAGGCGAAAAAGCAAGAAGAATTAAAAAGCTCAATATAAATTCCATTTGAAAAATATTTTTTTACTTCTTTTTTCATGTTATATTTTTTTTAAAGCAGGAAACATAATTTTACATTTCAGAAAACTCTCTAATTTTTAATGAAGATTTTCTCTCACTTTCAACATGTAATATACATTCAATTTGAAAAATGGATTATGTACTTTATTCTCATGATCCTGAATTTTTATTTAACATCAAAAAACATAATTTTACTTTTAAAAATCATAATGAATTTTTGAATTACATTACAAATACAACATTTACTCCTTCCCCACCTGTCTTTAGCCAAGAAAAAAATATTACAAATAAAAAACAGTGTACAATAGTGCACAAATTAAATGATCACAACTCAACTAGGCGTCCGTAGTATTTTCGTCTTTGAAGATGTAATAATTGGGTTTTCTCTCTCTTGAAATTAATTCAAGTGTACAATAAGTTGATGGGATTTGATATTTCTGTCTCGTGTTAACAAAGAGTGATGCGATTTGCGTAAATAATCCACCATAGAAAAATGTTCTTTCCTTAAATAATTAAAAGAAGGTTTGAAATAATTTATTGCCCGGTAACTTTTAATTTATTGCTCATTTTTAACTACTTGATAAATAGTATTTAGAAGGTATGTGTTCTTATATAGTGATCATTTCTCGCCAGGAGTGTCGAAATGATAACTCTCTTTAATTTCGGATTTTGTAGTTGAAGCATATTGCTGTGGATTGATAAGAAAAGCAGATTTTTTTTTGGTAAATATAACTACGAAAACAAAATAATATCATTAAAATTGTACAATTCGAAATTTCTTTGAATAAATATTAAGTATCCAGAAATTAAACATTTATACCTAGAGTGTAAAACTCGATACAATTCCCAATGTTTTAAGTAATATTTATTTAAAAAATTGTGGGAGTATTTTTTAGTTCATTTACTGAGAAAATTAATCAGCAAAAAGAAATTGTTAGTTTCAATATGATAATGAAATGTAACAATAATTTACAAATATGCAAATTCTTGCTGCAAAATAAAGAAATTTTTTTTGGTCCAAGACCGTCAATAAAACGGGTTTTTTAATTGTCATCTAAATTACAGTCATTAAGTTTCCTGAAGATTATTAATATTTAGTTGGCTTTGACTAATTAATGGTCAAATAAAAAAATATATTTCCTTATAAATAAGACAATACATATTTTTTGTTTTCATAACTAAGCCGTGATGTATCAGTCGTTTTTATTTAATTTTTTATTGTACTTTTAAATGTTTTAAAATTGTATTTAATTTCAGACAAAACTATGCATTATGCACTTTTCTGGAAAATGATTTTATGACATCTTCAAGAATGCTTTTTAAGCGAAAATCAATTTTGAAAATACATAAATGTTGATATTTCATCCAGGCCTGCTACCTCTACCAAAAACGAAAAGGTATTTAAAAATTAGAAAACAGTAAGAAGAAATAAACTACATGCAATGGATAAATTTATAAGAAATGGATAAACGCAATGGATAAATTTATAAGAAATGGCTAAACGCAATGGATAAATTTATAAGAAATGGATAAATACAATGGATAAACATGCAATGGATAAATTTATAAGAAAAGCCTATTAAGTACATAAAAATGCACTCTAAATATATAAATATTTTATTAGTTTTAATGGTAAAAATATAATCGTAATCTTAAAAATATGCGGGATTGCTAATAGTTTTCCTTGGCAGCGAGGAAAACATAAAAATGAAATTTTATTTGTGAGCAATAATAAATTTCTTTTTAAAAAATGTCAAATTAAATTTAAATAAAATTCCTAAAACAATTTAAATTTTCATAGTTTTAAATGTTTTTCTTGCTATTTGGAAAAGGTATTATTTTTAAGGTTTTTTAGGATACTAATATCCGGTGATGTTTATGTATACCATTGTTAGGTACAAATAAAAAGTAATATTTACAAAAGAAAGCTACAATTTGTATGAGTTTAGAATTTACATTATGTTTAAAATTTGATTTGAAATGATTTAAAGTGAGTTTTATTTGAATAGGTGTTTACAAATGAGTTTCAGATTCAAGAAGGTTTCTTCAGGTTTAACTAGTCAAAACCTGCAATTTTAAACCGATTATTATTTTTTCTCGATAAAATTGTGACTCCGTATTTGCGTATTTTTTTAATCACTGGAAAACCACTTTATTATCACCAACCCATGAAATAATACTACATTTCTTAAATGTATTATTAGCATTTTTATCTATTATCTTTTTGAAGACTTATTTTAATTCATTTAATGTCTAAAATATAATTACATTTTCTTACTTCAACTTTGATATATATCTATATTCATATTTCAATCTCTGGAACAGTATTTAGTTTAATGAATCATACTGTATTTACTGTACTGCATTTATTGTATTTAGTTTTAATACTGGATTTACTGGATTTAGTTCAATATTTTCGATAAATATGTTCGATAAAATGAAGAAAAATTTTTTTTTTTAAAACTCGTTCCCGAAATTGAATTACCTCGTCCTACTTAAAAACTTGTCTATTCATTACTATAACTTTAAATAATGTTTTAAGAATCTGCTTCTTCACCATCCAATTCTCATAATCTTCAATCTTAAAAATCTGAATATATATATATATACTTCTGTGCCCCAAAAGTAAAACCAATTTTCAATTTAAATTTCCCAGGAATATGAAATTTTAATTTTTATTTTGTTTTTTAGGCTTTTGACTCTGTCGTTGCCATCTGTGTGAAATCTCATATCAAACTATTCATTAGTGTTTGAGTTACGCTTGGCTTTGTGAGACACTAAAACTGATTCCGGTGATTTTTGAAATGTCTCAAAAGTCTCTTTTAAAAAATCATCTGACAACTTGGAGG
>BPLQ01000036.1:0-10978 GCA_021605075.1 Caerostris darwini | reverse complement strand
CCCACTCCCCCGATTATCTATTATACTTCTCCGGCAACGACTTTTGAAAACCAAATGGAACTTGAAAACGGAAAGGACATGACTTCGTACTCGCCTGCTCCTCAGTTATTATCCGATGAGTACGTCCTAATAAATCAGGTCATGCTCCGCCTCCGAAGCCTCTAACTTTAAAGAGAGACTTACACAAACGGCCACCAAAATAAAAGAGATGAAAGTTGATGATCCGGCTGCTACACACAGAAATGCCCGAACTGTACAAGCAAATTGATCACTTCAGGTTTGAATTTGGCATTGCCCTCTTTCAAATACCTTCTCTGAAGGAGATTGAGGACAGATGCATGAGGGCCCAACACGCCCGCTTACTACTGGCATCTTCAAATGCCCCTGTGCTTCAAATCTTAGACGCCTCCATTAATACAGCCCAGGAGACGTCCAGCTACCGTAAGGAAAAAAGGCCTGCCGATGTTCGGATGCCCGGCTAAACATCTAATTATGAAGCAAAAGAAAGCAATTGAAAGTGCTTCATTACGACTCTGCAACTCATTCGCCGTAGTAGGCAATGTCAATAACATCCTGGAGGATAACGTAGTTTATGACTCGAAGCCTCCACCTATCTTCTTCCAGCCAAAGCAGGACTGGAATGCCATCCTTAACGTACTGAAGCTTGAAGTACCTCTCCTTCAATGTAAGTACACCGGGAGATTCATGAAGCTCCAGGTCAAAGCTGATGATGATTTCAGGAAGTTGACACGTTCATGGACGACCACGGATTAGATTACAAAAGCTACTCGCTCAAGGAGGAGAGGCCTATCAAAGCAGTCATAAGGGGACTGCCCGCCAGTACCAATATTCAGGATATTATCGAAGAGCTGTCTGAGGAGGGTTTTGAAGTCTGGAAAATGACCCGACTATCAAAATTTAAAACCAAAGAGCCAATGCCGCTCTTTTATGCCCAGATCAAGAAAAGCAAGCAATCCCTCCGGATTTACGAAGTGGAAGAGCTACTGGGCACTGTCGTGTCAATATAAGCAATATCTTTTAATAAATATTATTTTTATTAAGATAACATATGATTGTACAACGGTTGTGTAAACTTTTTTTGTAATATTCTATTTGCGTCCCTTGATAGGGGGTGTTTGTTGGTCTCTGCACCTGACCGGATGGGTATCCGGTATGTCCAACGGAATGACCCGAGTAGTAGGTTCAGGTTTCCACGGGACAGAAGTTACGTCATCAGCGAAGCGCGCGCAAACGGAAGTGACGAGGAGTCATCGTGTTAGAGGATGGTATTTTTGGTAGATAGGGGTTTCCCCCCTAAAAACTTTTTCGCCGGTGGCAACGTCGGAATGTTGTACTATAACAGGGGGGTTTTAGGAGAGATAGGAATTCAATAAATGGTGATGACTGTACTGATAAGATAAGCGGAATATGAAACTACTTTAATTGGATTTCTTCTTAATTTTTTAATTTGATTATTTTATAAAATGTGTTTAGTAAAGGAATTTATTTGTATTAAATTTGATTATTTTTGCTTTTTTTATTAGAATATTTTACAAATTTATATTATTTTACAGAAAATTATTTTCAATTTTCAAATTTTTTTTTAATTTTATTATTTTATTTATTCATTCTGCAAAATATTTTTTTTTAAAATTGTTTATATTTATTTCAATTTGACTTAATTTTTTTTTTATTTTACGAAAAACTTTTTCATAAAGGATTTTATTATTGTTTCTTTCAAATTTATTTTAATTTACAAAATTTATTTTCGGAAAAGAATTTATTTTTATTTTTCGCAAAATAAAATTTTCTTTTTTATACATTTTTAATTTTTAATTCCATTTTTTTTATTTATTTCGATTGCATTTGTTATATTTTACAAAATTTATTTTTGTAAAGGAATTTATTTATTTTTTTAATTTATAATTTTTCCCTAGTGTGTTACTACATTTTTTTTTATCACTTCATTAGAAATATAATTATCCGAAACTTTGTTTGGCATTTAAAGTTTTCTTTAAAAACCTCTCACATTTCCTTTTTAAATACGATATTAATTTCAAATTTTCTACCCAATATTAAATACTACACAGCATTCGTATTGAAAGATTAAATATGTTAACTTTTTGAAGATCATATACCAGAATAGTTAAACCTCCGAAGAAAATGCTACGAATTTATATATTTAATCAATTAAATAAATACAGAATTTGTTTAACATAAATGTACTTTAATTAAAATAGGCATGAAATTTTCTTTCAAGTCACTTATTTTTCTAATATTTTTTCTTTCATACTCGATTCTATTTTGATAAACCGTATAACTTCTTGCTGATACAAAAATAAATAAAATGTCTTAGCATGCATTTTTTTTCAAACATTTAGAAATAAACACAGACTATGATTTTGTAAGACAAAATAATTAAAATATTATATTTATAAGTAACTTACACTAATTTATTTCTTAACCTATTTTATTTCAAAAATATTGAATACTTCTAATTATTACGTTATTATTTTCTTTACTGTAATACACAAAATCTTGTACATACTCGGAGATACATTTGTTAAATTTTCCCACAAATAAATGTTCAATACTAATAAATATTACTATATTAAACTAAAGAATTTGTATAACATGAAAAGTATAAAATACACACACACAAATATCAACAGAAAACTTTCTTACAAAATCAAATTGTATATCTTATATATGTATCTTATTATTTTTTTGCGTGATTTTCTTACATCCTTCTTACCTGGAAAAAAACCCGATTAATTACATTATATTTAAAGACACACATTACCGTATTATATTTATAAAATTAATGTGTATATTTTTTTATCCAACAATTTTATAAAACAATATTTTCATTGATATTTAAATTTTAACATGTATTGAATTTTCTTACTCAAAAACTTTTATCATTAAAGAAAAATCTGTACGAACGTTCTTTTCGAACACTCAACTCAAATTCTAGTATACAACCTTTTTATATTTTTTCTGGACTCTCTCTTATATAAATGCTTCATTGTCTTATGATTAAGGCATTTGAATAGTTACTTTAAGTTAGAGGAACATTTTTAAAATGCCCCTTGAGAAGTTTTATAAAACTCCTGAAAAACCAGCCAGTTTTGGAGGCACAAATGCATTACGTAGAGCTGTAGGAAAACAAGTTAAAACTAAAGATATAAAGCAATGGTTGGAAACTAAAGATCCGTATACTTTACGAAATTTTAAGAAAAACAGAGTTAGTGTTGGAGGTATAGATGAACAATTTCAGGTAGATTTATTAGATTTACAATCTATAAAACAATTTAACAATGGTTATAAATTTCTACTTACTTGTATAGATGTATTTTCAAAATATGCTTGGGGTATACCCTTAAAGGTTAAAAGCGGTCAGAGTATTTTAAAAGGTTTCTAAAAAATATTCAAAGAACGAAAACCAATGTCTTTGCAAACAGACAAAGGTACAGAATACAAAAATAGAATTCTGCTGAAATATCTTAAGACAATACATGTCCATTTTTTACGACGGATAACGAAACAAAAGCTAGTATCTTTGAAAGTTTTCACATAACACTCATGCCGAAATTAACAAAGTACTTTACATAATATAATACCCAAAAGTATATAGATGTGATTGAAAAATTAATCTATAGCTAAAATCATACATGGCATCGAAGCATTAAAATGGAAACATATTCTATAAACATTGATAATCAAGCCGAAGTATGGAAAAATTTGTACAATGATATAATTGAACCAAACATAAAACATTCCTCATTCAAATTAAACGATAGTGTTCTTATCAGTAAATGGAAAGATAGATTTGAAAAGGGTTATAAAAATAACTGGTCCAGAGAAATATTTACGATCTATCAAATTCTTCCTTTTAGTCTGTAAGACTAAAAGACTTAAAGGGTGAGATTATCGAAGGTACATTTTATGAGAAAGAAATTCAAATAGTCGCAGATTAAGAGTTTTGTCCAGTTGAAAAAAATAATTAAGAAAAAAAAAGAAAAAAGATGGGAAAGGGGAATATTTTGTAAAATTTCTTGGATATCCAGAAAAATTCAATTCTTGGGTGAGCAGCGTGGAAATGTTATATTATTATAAAATGTTTTATAAATGTTATAAATACTGATTCCGGATTTATATTTATTCATTTTAAAAGAAAAATGTCTTTCTACTTGACGTTACCCTCTGATAGTTCTCTGCATTATTTTCCTAATAATAAATTTTCTAGTTTTGCCACACAACTCCCTTCACCGATCACTTTAGATGGAAAATGGGAAGTTGGATTAGCCTAAATTATTTATCCTCACACTTGGTATAATGTAAATGAAACGAATAACATGTTCGGATTTAATCTGGGGGACGGTATATTAAACACGAGAAAATTATCACCAGAATCATATGAAACAAAATCTGATATTTTGAAAGCTATGGCGTTAACTTCTCATGAAGGTAAAATAAATTTTAAATTCAATCCTCATACTAAAAGTGTAAAAATAAAAACTACAGACGGTGCTAAAGTTATACTTGAAAAAGGTTTGTGTAGAATGTTAGGTTTTCTACCTCAAGTGATAGAAAATATAAAAGAAAGTTCTTTTACGGCATATCCTCATACCGAATTTCAAATGTTTTATGTTTATAGTGATATGATTCCGCCCGTAGTGGTTGGGCATGTTGAAGCACCCCTTTTAAGAGTTCTTAGAATTTCTGGGAAAGACGGAGACGTTATCAATGTACTTTATGATAGACCACACTATGTTCCTGTCATACGTCAATCATTTCAGACCACCGAAGTTGAAATCCGTCTTAATTCAGGAAACTTAGTGCCCTTCGAAAGAGGAAAAGCCATTATCGTGTTACATTTTCGAATGAGACAGATACTATAAATAAGTGGAAAGAGAAAAAAAATCAACATTTCTTTTTATAGTGTTACAGGTATAAGTTGCACCATGAAAGTGCCTTACGTGTGTTGCAGTAAAAAATTTGAAGAACATCATACCAATCAATCTGGTTCTGGAATTCCACATTACGAAGGCATTTCATTTCAAAGAGTGTATGGATTAGGAGGTGTGTTTCGTCGTTTGATTCGAGGAGCATTACCATTTTTAGTAAGAGATGGAAAGGTCGTTGTAAAAGAAGCCCTGGTCTCAGGAACGAAAGTAATCAATATTTTATCTGGAAAAGACTTAGAAACTGCTGCTAAAAGCAGAGGTAAAGAAGCTGGTAAAAGTTTGGCACGTAAAGCTATCAATCGTGTACAGTCTGTGATAGGTCAAGGAGTATATAAAAGGAAGAGAAAAAACAGAAAGCGAGTCATTTCTTCTAAAACACGAAAAGTTTCAGAACACGATATTTTTGATTAGCAAAAAATATGGCATTTATTTTAAAAGGATCACCAGAATGTGTAAAGTCTGAATTGGAACTTTTTCACTTGCCTGCAACCCAAACCGCTATAGAAGACGGTCACTGGGTTGAATTCCACCCTTTATCAAACGTGTTTGATGGCGGACCTGTCTAATTTCATATTTCTGGTAGTGGGGAAGAATATGTTGCTTGAGTCAAACCCAACTTTATGTAAAAGCAAAAATAGTAAAAGCCGATGGTAGTCCCTTGGAAAAAGATGAAAAAATTGGTCCTGTTAATTTGTTTATGCATTCTCTCTTTTCTCAAATGGATATTTCATTAAACGATCGTCTTGTTTCGAATTCAAGTAATACCTATTCATACAGATCGTATTTTGAAACACTGTTGAATCATGGTTTCGACTGTAAAACTTCCCAATTAACTTCGGAAATGTTTTATAAAGACAACAACGATGGACTTAAACTACGTTCCAAATTTTTTGAATTAAGTGCTACTGTGGATATGATAGGTGATTTACAAGGCGATTTTTTTCATCAAGAGAGATTATTATTGAATTTAGTAGACGTGAAAATAAAGCTCATTCAAAGTAAACTAGGAATTTTGTTTGCAAGGAGATGCTGGATACAAAGTTGTTCTAGAAAAAATAAATTTACTTATCAGAAAAGTGCGCGTTAGTTCTGGTGTTATTTTAGGACACGCAAAAGCTTTAGAAAATGACACAGCGAAATATTCTCTCAATCGTGTTCTTTGTAAAGTGTATTCTGTACCACAAGGAATCATGTCATTTGTACAAGACAATATTTTTGTTGGACAAATGCCTAAAAGAATTATTGTAGGATGTGTTGATAATGATGCCTTTCACGGTACGTTTGAAAAATCTCGTTTTGAATTCAAACATTATCATATGAATTTTATAGGAATTTATGTAGATGGAAAACCAAAGCCTCATGGGCCATTAGAAGTAAATTTTGATAAAAATAATTACATGAAAGGTTACCATAGTCTTTTCTCAGGAACAGAAAAAATAGGACACGATCAAGGACTTTTTATTTCTAGAGAAGATTATATAAAAGGAAACACACTATTCGCTTTCAATCTGGCTCCTGGTCTTTGCAACGAGGATCATTTGAACTTGATCAAACAAAGCTCTTTGAGATTGGAAATAAAATTTTCTCATCTTTGTCTCAAACTATAAGTGTGATTATTTTCGCAGAATTCGACAGCGTTATAGAAATAAACAAGACAAGAAATATTTTGGTTGATTTTCGAAACTGATATGAATGGAAATCAAATACATTTTATTTTATCACGAGATTTGACTTCACCATTTTTTAAAGGTGTGTATGCATATGACAAAATACCTTTCACAAAAGAAAAAAATATATGCATTCGTCGTAAATTCAGATGAATCTTCAGAACCAGGTTCCCACTGGCTAGCCTTTTACTGTGAAAATGGTTGTATCGAGTTCTTTGATTCCTTTGGAAATCCACCTGATTTTTATGATCCACGATTTCATGAAATCACTTTACGTTACCCTTCTGCATGCTGGAATTCGACTCCTCTACAAAATCTTACTTCTAACGTGTGTGGAATGTATTGTATTTATTTTATTTTAAAAAGATGTCAAGGAAATTTTTTGTATTCTATTGTGAACAATCTTGTGCATTGTAATACAAATGATTTTAGATTGTATCAATTTATTAAAAAACGATATGGTGTAAGAATAATTTTTAAAAAATAAAAAAAATTGCTTTAAAAAAATTTGTTTATTTTTTTGTGGAAATGAATTCTCCTTCGTACTGAAATATTTTCATTTAGTAATAGAAAAGTTAATTCACCCATCTAATTATTTAATAGCTGGAACTACAGGTTGTGGGAAGACACAGCTTGTTAAAAAAATAATAGATTTTAAAATCAAATATCCTTTTCCCCAAAAAGTGATTTGGTGATATGGAGTTTATCAAAAAGTTTACCGAGAAATGAAAAATGTAGAATTTCATGAAGGTTTTCCATCTGGCATTCATACGTTATCAAACGCTTTTATTGTGATCGATGATCTCATGCCAGAACTTTCGAGCGATACTAAACTAACAAAGTTATTTATTAAGGGTGGTCACCACCGAAATTTGAGTATTATTTTTATTGTTCAAAATATTTTTTCATCAAAGAAAATAAATGCGGGACATATCACTGAATGCACATTACCTGTTTTTATTCAAAAATCCTAGAGACCGATCACAAATCATGCATTTAGGTAGACAACTGTATCCCGGTCAAACGAAATTTTTTCGAGAAGTTTACGAGGATACCACTATAAAACCATTTAGTTATCTTTTAATCGATTCAAAACCAGATACAGACGATTCACTGTGAGTGCGCAGTGGAATTTTTCCAGGGGATAAATACTGCGTTTATCAGCCTCGTTAATTATTTTCGTTAATTAATTCGGACAAAGGGTTTACCCGAGAGGGAAAAGATGAAGCAGTATTTACAAGTTTTACAAAAATTTGTTAAAATACATCATCCCCGACAAGAACGAACAGAAGAAGATTCAGAAAAGGAAGAAGACGTAAAATCTGATTCTGAGAAAGAAGATTCCATTACAACCAAAATTTTAAAAGCTGCTCCTGTTCGATACTTGAATACTGCAAAGAATATTTTGGACTTTATAAATGAGAAGCCTTCCATATTATCTGGACACCCGATGGAGAAATCGTTTATAAAGTTAAACATTAACCTCGAACTAATATTGTAAAATTAGTTGTAGATTTACTTCGAAATCGGAAACAATCTCCAGCAGGCTCGAAAGAGTTTCATCTAGCATTGAAAGAAATAAATGTACCAGCAAGTTACATCATGAATAAAAAAATTTTTCAGACTAATTCAATATTAGAACATAAAAAATCTAAACGAATGTATGCAAAACGAGATGAGTGGATTTCACTTTGATAAAAATAAAAGAATATTTAACTTATTTGTGTGTGTGTTCATTTACCAGAAAACAAAAAATACATATAATTTGTTAAAAATAAAAGTAAAAAAAAATTTATTTGTAATATCTTTACTAAAAAACATGTTATTTAGTAATAATTTCATAATTTTTATTTTTCTTCATCTAAAATTACACTACAAATGGATAAAAGGTTTGTTGATTAATTAAATTAAAATTAAAAAATATACATATCTAAACTGATAGGCATTCCAATGCTATCAGTATTTAAAAGCAATACTATCTTATCTGAAATTGTCAAGAGGTACATGTTATCAGCATTCTTGTAAATTGATAACAAGGTTGTATACTAGAATTTGAGATGAGTGTTCGAAAAGAACAGACGTACAGATTTTTCTTTAATGATAAAAGTTTTTGAGTAAGAATATTCAATACATGTTAAAATTTAAATATCTATGAAAATATTGTTTTATAAAATAGTTGGATAAAAAACATATACACAATAATTTTATAAATATAATACGGTAATGTGTGTCTTTAAATAGAATCTAATCAATAGGGGGGTTTTCCCAGGTAAGAAGGATGTAAGAAAATCACTCAAAAAAAATAATAAGATACATAACTTTAACATGCTTATACAATTAGATTTTGTAAGAAAGTTTTCTGTTGAAATTTGTGTGTCTGTATATTATGCTTTTCATGTTATACAAATTCTTTACTTTAGTATAGTAATATTTATTAGTAGTGAACATTTATTTGTCTGAACATTTAACAAATGTATATCCGTGTAAGTACAAGATTTTGTGTATTACAGTAAAGAAAATAATAACGTAGGTGAAAATGATTGGTGAGACAGTATACAATAATTTTGAAATAAAATAGGTTAAGAAATAAATTAGTGCAAGTTCCTTATAAATATACTATTTTAATTATTTTGTCTTACAAAATCATAGTCTATGTTTATTTCTAAATGTTTGAAAAAAAATGCATGCTAAGACATTTTATTTATTTTTGAATCAACAGGAAGTTATACGGTTTATCAAAATAGAATCGAGTATGAAAGAAAAAATATTAGAAAAATAAGTGAGTTGAAAGAAAATTTCATGCCTATTTTAATTAAAGTACATTTTTGTTAAACAAATTCTGTATTTATTTAATTGATTGAATATATAAATTCGTAACATTTTCATCGGAATTTTAACTATTCTGGTATATGATCTTCAAAAAGTTAACATATTAAATCTTTCAATACGAATGCTGTGTAGTATTTAATATTGGGTAGAAAATTTGAAATTAATATCGTATTTAAAAAGAATGTGAGAGGTTTTTAAGGAAAACTTTAAATGCACTAGGACACTATTTAAATGCAAAAAAATTTAGTAACACACTAGTAAAAAATTATAAATTAAAAAAATAAATAAATTCCTTTACAAAAATAAATTTTGTAAAATATAACAAATACAATCGAAATAAAAAAGAATGGAATTAAAAATTAAGTGTATAAAAAAGAAAAATTAATTTTGCGAAAAATAATAATAATTAAATTCTTTTACGAAAATAAGTTTTGTAAATTAAAATAAATTTGAAAGAAAAAATAATAAAATCCTTTATGACAAAGAGTTTCGTAAAATAAAAAAAAATTAAGTCAAATTGAAATAAATTTAAACAATTTTTTAAAAAAATATTTTGCAGAATGAATAAATAAAATAATAAAAATTTTAAAAAAATTTGCAAATAGAAAACAATTTTCTGTATAATAATATAAATTTGTAAAATATTCCAATAAAAAAAGCAAAAATAATCAAATTTAATACAAATAAATTCCTTTACTAAACACATTTTATAAAATAATCTAATTAAAAATTAAGAAAAAATCCAATTAAAATAGTTTCATATTCCGCTTATTTTATCAGTACAGTCATCACGATTTGGGGAATTCCTATCTCTCCCAAAACCCCCTTCTTATAGTACAACATTACGACGTTGCCACCGTGGAAAAAGTTTCTAAGGAGGAAACCCTTTACCTACCAAAAATACCATCCTCTAACACAGGGGTCGGCAACCTTTTGAGTCGGAAGAGCCAAAAATGACAATTTACAAAATTTCAAAGTTTTAAAGAGCCACAAAATTTTTTCTTGCCAACAATAAATAACCGGTGGACTGAAAAGTTCATAGACTGATACATAAATGGCTCTACTAGTATTAAATCCATACGATTTTTAGTTAGCCCAAATCTTCAAAAGGCACGTGTACAAATTTGATAGCTGTTCACTATTAGTATGTGAGTTATAGCATTTTTAGTGTTCATCACGTACAGTCCACTAGGCTGACTGTCGATTGGATTCCGGTGTGAAATGATGGAGCTATGTTTCATCCATTGTCACATATCGACGCAAAAATTCGGGTTTATTACGATTGAACAGCTCCAAACACTGCTTAGAATCATCAATTCGTTGTTGTTTTGGGTCGATTGTGAGCTCGCGCGGCACCCACTTTGAACAGAGCTTTCGCATATCCAAATATTCATTCACGTTATGTCCAACACGTTCCGTTGATATCTTTAGGGTCTCAGCTATCTCAATCAACTTCACTTTACGTTTATCAGAAATTGTTTTGTGGACTTTTTTGATGTTTTCGTCGGTAAC
>BPLQ01000034.1:0-29945 GCA_021605075.1 Caerostris darwini | reverse complement strand
ATTAGGAAAAGGCAGTTTCCATGTCCATCATTAAAGAATAGATTTTATGCACTTTTTATTGCAAAAGTTCAGATCGTCCTTTTAATTTGAATAATTCTAACTTTTTCTCTCAATATATCGCCCCCGAATACTTTTCTTTGATATCGGATTATAAAGAATTGTGAAAATAAATTTGATAGGAAACTCAATCCAACCTTTTGAAAATTTTTAATGTATTCACCTAAATCTATTTCTCCTGCCCGTTGTTTTAGACGCTGAATTTTAAATGCAGAAAAGAGAAATTCTTTACCAAGCTTACAATTAAGGTCTGGATGCGACAGAAGCTAAATCTTTTATCAATAAAGGAATGTTTAAATAAATTTGTTTTAGAAAAGTTTTACTTGTTCATTTCGGATTTTTATTTATCTCTTTTAAAACCCGAGGCCAGTGTTCTATTCTCCTCTTTTTACTTGTTTCATAAGCATTCCTTCGATCTGTTTTCGTTTCAAAACTTTTTTTCAAATTTTTTTTTTTTTTTTTTTTTTAAAGTGAGGAAGAAAGAATTGAGTTGGAAAAAAAAAAAATGAAGAGTACTTTTAATGATATATCTTTGTATTCGAATCCATTTCTTTTTCGTATTCCATTTTTGGTTATTTACATTCGGCTTAACTTTTGAAATCGAATTATGAAAATTTCTTCGTCATTCGAAAAAGAAAAGAAGAAGGGGGGGAAATAAAGACGTTACGAGAAAGACTTCCTTGTCGCTTTTTTTTTCTTTTTCCTTTTTTAAAAGAATGAAAGAAAAAGTAAAGAAGTTTTAGGAAACATTATTAAAGTTGAAAGCGATGAAAAAAAATTTGAAAAAATAACTTACTTCTACATTTTTTTTATTTGTAAATGTTTAAATGAAGGTCGTATATTTCTTTTCACAGAAAGCTGAGCTCAAAAAATAAAAAAAATATGTTGTTTGTTTTTCACTTACGTATAATGAACATGCTTGTTTTACAAGTTTTGAAATAAAATCTTTATTTTTATGAATAGATTAAATGAATAAAATTTAAACTTTATGTAATTACCAGCTATAAAAACTAGATTGTTAACGAATTAATTCTGAAGAAGGTTGAAAAAGTTTTTTTAAACAGCTCTTCAATTTACTATGTACCATTTTTATCTTAGACAATAGTTAAAAAACTATTAAATTCTTCGGCGAAATATAAAGAGAAAAATCTTGTTTAAATATAGTTAAAATTCATTTATATCTTTCTTTCACATAAATTTCTGGCTAGTGCATTTAAGTGGACTTCTTCTTCATTGACTGAACAGACCAATGGTAGTCCAAGGCCGTCTACCTATTGGCAGATTTCGAGACAGGAGATGTTTTCTTTTTCACGGGGTAGGGTTGTCAGCCTTAGTCCAACGGTCTTTAGTAATTGCAGACCGATACCTACTGTTTAAATAACATTCATTTAAGGGACCATTCATTATTCATTATCAACCAAAAATTGGCCAAAATATCGATTTTGAGGTTTTTATTTCTAATTATGCTTTGGAATGTTAGAAATGTTTCTACCAGATATTTAGTCTGTATTACAATTCTAAAGTACATATTTTTGGCGTTAAACATAGGAACTTTAAACATAGGAATCGACTATTTCATTCGACATTGGGTAGCTTCAAAAAACATTTTTTTTTTTTTTGTAAAGCCACATAAATTATATTAAAGAACATTAAGTAGAAGAACAGTGACTTTTACGTAGTGTTTATTTATAGTTCGAAATGAAGGGGCATCACTACTACGGAATTCACAAGAAATAGACCAAGTGTTGTAATCATAAAATAATATACAACACAAACCTACCAATCACAGAAGGCATACTTCGTTATGCCAAAATTCTATAACACTCATAAAGAACACCTGTAGCTTCTTATGATACCTTTAAACACAACAAGCCTTTTAAATGTATAGGAGAATAAATATTTAAAATAAATATTTAAGAATAAAAATATTTAAATGTATGTTTTATTAGATGTACTTTTAAACATAGCAAGTATCTATAAATATTGAATATCTTTACCTAATTAGATGCAGGCCATTAGTGCTTTTTTGCTTTCAATGTATTAGCTCAATGTTTGGTTTGGATATTTTGGATTATTGATTTAAATGGAAATAGAGTGCGAGAGCAGATCTACCTCCCCGTGCAGTCTGGTAGCATGCTAGGTGGCTTAAAGGGCTACTACTATCGGCATGCAGCAAATACTGTAACAGTGATTACCTTCGCAGGACTTTGAATAGGCTGATAGCCTTACAATGGAATGCGGGCGGCCTGTCCAATCTAAGGAAGTTGAGATACAATATTCCCCTACCAGCTACGAAGTTGAGACTTGAGGTGGGCTATGACTGTTTGGCGAGCCATCTGTCCCTCATTGGCATTTTTGATAGCCCAAATTGCCCGCTCTGTGGGAAAGACGAGATAATGGACAGACGTCATATGGCAAGATGTCCATCCTTGCCTGCGGACACGGAGGTCAAAAAATATTGCAGAGCTAGAACTTTGCTGATAAGACATTGTCTTTTTTTTCTTATTGTACTTTTTCTCTTTCTCTCTTTTTCTTGTGTGTGTTTTAACAATGTTTCGATCTTGTAAGAATTTGTCATTTTCTATTGCCATTGGAAATAACAAAAATTGTATGGAAATTCATTAAGTAGTATTCATTGGGATAATTTATTGAAGAAGTTTCATTTAAGAGTTTCTACAATTCCACATGTTACTGAAGATCAGGCAGATTTTCAGCGTTAATTTCTTTTCGCTTGATTTGTCATTCAATAAAATTTCTACATTTTTATCTTTGTTGTGTAAAAAAAACATTTCAAACTTTGTTGTGTAATTACATCTGAAAAAAATATAATATACCGACTTCGTATTTTATATTTATTCGAAGTTAAGTTTTACTTTTATGTTAGACTAATAAAGTGCATCATTGTTAACTTTTGTCTACATTATTTTTTTATGAGTCACACTAAAATTATACACCTCTTGATCGACACTTTACTAATTCCAGAAAAAAAATAAAAGATTTTTCTTTTCTGCAATTCTCAGCCAGACTACGATAATCCACCATAACAAGGTAGCTTCCTTTTACACACACACACACACAGAAAAAAAAGTCGGTAGGTGGAAAGAACTGCTTCCACCACAATCAATCCCCTATTTCAATCCCACAAAAGAGAGAAAGACAATCAAAAAGAAAGGCGAAAGCATCTCTCGTTCCAAATTCTCAACAACCCCTCTTTTGCAAGTCCTCTCCCTCCCCCTCTCCCAAGAAAAAGTAAAACTGAATCATCCGTGTTGGAATAAAAAAGCACAGGTACAGAGAACAGAAATGAAAGAAAGTGAAATTGGCCAAAATAAGGAATGAAAACCAATAGAGAAGCAACTGCGGGGGAGTTTATTGCGACCCTCAGGAGGGAGCAGGGGGAGATACGTGAACTGCAAGTTAAGATGTGGTCGTTGTTTGTTCGCAATCAGTCCATCCTCTGGATAAACAGGGGTGGGGAGAGTGGAGAATGGAACTCGAATTGCAGTTGAAGGGACAGTTATCGAATTTGAAGAACTTGTCCCAGAGGTAAATTAAGTGGAATAGGACAGATTGTATCTTTTATTTATTTTTTTTTAATTTGGTGTAGCATTTTTTCCGGATAACAATAAAAAGAGTTAGAAAGTTGACCTTTGGGATAAAATAATAGAAAACGTAGAGGTTTTTTGTTTTGAACATATAGGTACATACACCGCAAACAACCGGGTATATACACTGCCCGACAAAGAAAATTCAACACTATGAAGATTCGGTCATATAAATATTCAATGTTTCGGAGCTAAGGTAAACGGCATATGAACCAATAGTCGATACATATTATTGTCTATGGAGTCTTGTATTTCAAGAAGTTCTACTCATCAGTAAACACGTTTTTATCAAGCGATAACTTCACGACGACACCGAAGATCATTCAAACAATGGGACAACTTTCGCGAGGGACCAAATTATAGTCTTACAAACGGATTGTTGGCCTTACCTTAGTAACTCTACTGAAACGCATGTGATGTGTACACTTTACGCAGAATTTTGGTCAAATGAATTGATGAAAATACACTGAAGTGACAAAAGTCATGGGATACGTCTTAATATCGTGTCGACCCTCTTTTCGCCCGGCGAAGTGCAGCAATTCGACGTGGCATGGACTCAACAAGTCGTTGGATGTCTTCTGCAGTAATATTGAGCCATACTGTCTCGATAGACGTCCATAATTGTGAAAGCGTTGATGGTGCAGGATTTTGGGCACGAACAGACCTCTCGATGATGTCCCATAAATGTTCGATGGGATTCATGTCGGGCGATCTAGGTGGCCAGATCATTCGTTGGAATTGTCCAGCATGTTCTTCAAACCAATCGCGAACAGTTGTGGCCCGGGACATGGTGCATTGCCCGATATGCTCACATGCCCACGAGAGTCGCTGCAAGCGATGTCGTTCTGTCAGTAAAGGCACTCGAGTCGGTCTTCTGCTCGAATAGCCCAAGAAAACCAAATTTCTCCGCACAGTTCTAACAGACAAGTCCCTTGTACGTCCCACATTGATTTCTGCGGTTATTTGACGCAGTGTTGCTTATCTGTTAGAATTTACGACTCTTTGCAGACGTCGCCGGTCTCGGTCGTTAAGTGCAGGCGGTCGACCACTGCGCTGTCCATGGTGGGATGTTATGCCTGAAATTTCATACTCTCGGCACACTCTTGACACAGTGGATCTGGGAATGTTGAATTCCCTAACGATTTCCGAAATGGCATGACCCATGCGTCCAGCTCCAACTAACATTCCGCGTTCAAAGTCTATTAATTCCCGTCGTGCGGTCATCATCACGTCAAAACCTCTTCACATGAATAACTTGAACAGAAATGAAAGCTCTGCGAAAGCACTGCGCATTTATACCTGTTCTACGCGATGCTACTGCCATCTGAAAATTTGCATATTGCTATCCCATGACTTTTGCCACTTCAGTGTATATATAATCATGAAAAACCAAACAGAATGTACAACAGGACGCATCAGATGGATGGTTTTGCCCACAAGTCGCCCTTTACCAAGACTGCCATAGACGTCATCAGACCAAATTGAATGATTCAGAAGGTGTCGAATACGAGTCACTCCGACGATTGAATGGCACAATATGTTGTTCAGTGACTAATATAAGTTCTGTCTGTCTAATTATCGTCTTGTAGTGAGATTCTGGAGGTGTCGGAGTGACAGACACATTCCGAATATTATTGTTGAATGTCATACCATTGTGGTATATTGGTTTGTGGTGCTTTCAGACACAATATCATGTAATCCCTGGTACGCATCAGAGGATATGTTGAGCGTGACGCTGAGCATTACGCTGATCATGATGTTCGTGACGATACGTTGATAAAGCGCTGCAGCCACTTGGGCTACCTTAAATTCATCGGCGGCAAAATGGTATTTTCCAACAGGATAACGTGAGCCCATCCATGGTATCAACAAACAAGTCTTACAGCACGTCCAGTTGCTTCCTTTTCCAGCAATGTCTCTTGGTGCCTCAATGACAAAATTTGAAACGTGTTAGACTCGTCTATTTGCTCAGGCCCAGCGTCAATTGGAGAACGAACTGTGGAGAATGATTGAGAATTTATGGGTTTCCATCTATTAGGACATTCATATTAAATGAATCTGTACCTCAAAGAATTGTTGTTTGCATCGCGAAGAGATAGGGTCTTCTTCTTGCTGATGGCCCTGCATATATTTCATAGTTAAATAAAATTATCTTTTTTAAATAACCTGAATAATTACATATGCATTCCTTGTGTATCCACCTTGTGTATCAAATGGGGTGATGTTTCCCTTCAAAATCACTTTTCCACCTGGTTTGAGAAGCTCATGAATATTTGGGTAATTTTTGGTAGAACCTGAACTTTCCTTGTCTTTCAAATTAAAATCACCACTTTTGAAACTTCTTAAATCACACAATCTTCTTGAGTTGAGACGTTGTCAACTTATGTTTCCACAAGCAACTCTCATAATTTTTCTTTAATTGAACAAGAAAAACAGTACAAACTGAAAATTTTGATGATTTGGCTCGAATCTCGACCTGTTACCATACGAAATAAATGTGACACTAACTCGAAATCGTTTAATCATCAATGGCGAATTAAAAGGTACTATCATAGCAACAAAATAACATAAGAAAAAATTTAAAACTAGTTGTTTCCAGTGCCATTTCTTAAAAAAAAAGAATTATTAACAGTCCCACCTGGTACACTGGACTACAAGTGGAAAAAGTCCTTTATGAAAAAATTTCAATCAAAATACTTTAAAAAATACATTTTAACTTCCATACACAGCTCCATTCTCATCTCATCAACTCATAAATAACCGTCAGACTATAACATCTAACAATGGTGTAATATTCGACTATTCCAAATGATTCCAATGAACTCTGAAACACTAATATTATGATTGTCAATACACATCCCCCCCTTAAGGGGTAGAGAAGCTCCCGCTCATCATAATTACAGTTCATATTAAAATTCCATTCTCTCGAAGAGTGGCCACCTACACTCCTTTAGAAAGGTCGGGGAGGATTGCCAAAGGGGAGAGGTCCTTCCATTTATTATCGTCTTGGATTTTATTATATGGTCTCTGTATCTTCCTGTGCTAAACCCAATGGGTTCATGTTTTATTATGGGGAAATTAATTTTATAGGGAATTTCATCATTATTTCTGCTACGTGATAGTGATGATTTTAAATTTATTTAAGTAGTAAAAAGTCGGTCTCTAGTAGCCGTAAATATTTACCTTTATCGTTAAAATCATACTATCCTTAGGTTTCAATTTACATTACATTCAGTATTGTGTTTCTTTCATTACATTTTAACTGTGTGTAATATTTGTAACATATATTTGTATGTAACTGTATTTATTTCTGTGAATATCTATTAAACCTTCACTGATAATGAAATGTAAATGTGGTACTTTCTAAAGTGACCTTTGCCATATTTATCCTCACAAGTTATAAACAAGTCTAAGTAGAATGGTAGTTGTTTTCGAATGTTGAAGATTTTGACCTCAGTTATTCTCTGTTTGTTGTTTCTTATTCCACTTGGCTGGTCAAGCCCACGAGCCCATACGTACTCATGATTGAAGGGGAAGGAAGCAGCTTCTGTTGTGATGGAGCACTCGTAGGTAGAAGCCTGACTTTGGCTCCGTGACGCTCTTACAGTCATAGAAGACCGGGACCTACGGCTTAAAGTGGATTCCGAACCACTACAAACATCAATGGCACCGCCGGGATTCGAACCCGAAACCTGTGGCACCGAGCGCCAGAGCGTTAGACACTCGGCCATTCAGGTCCCAAATTTGCCGACGGCACGCGGTGTTCCCAGGTGGTCACCCACCCAAGTACTGACCGCGCCCAATGATGCTTGACTTCGGTGATCTAACGAGAACCGGTATATTCAGCATGGTACGGCCGTTGGCCAGTTATTCTCTAGAAAGGTAGATAAATTGTAGCTACAGCTTAGCTAATATGCATGTTACGCTGCATAAAAATTTTATACCATAAGTTTAAACGAAATAGAGTTTGAACTAAAAAGGAATTAAGAACAAGCTTCTAGGAAGTTAACACTCTCTTCCTAAGCTCATTGATCCCAACGGAATAACAATCTAGTCGCCCCAGACGTACTACTGTGTCCATAAAATAAGACCAATTTTCAATTTAAATTTCCCGGGCATATAGCATTTCAATTTTTTTCTCTTTTAGGTTGTTGGCACTGTCCTTGACATCTGTGTGAAATTTTACGTCAAAATATTCATCAGTGTTTGAGTTACGCTTGGTTTTGTGTAATGCTAAAACTGATTCCGGCGATTTTTGAAATGTCTCTTCAATCGACTCAAAACGGTGTCCCCGGAGTGGTCTTTTGAAGTTAGGGAATAGCCAAAAATAGCAAGATGCAAATCAGGTGAACACAGTGGTTGTGGAACGATATGGGTTTCATTTTTGGCTAAAAAGTCACGAAGAATCAGTGCAGTGGGAGCTGGGGCATTCAGTGTTTTCGGTACCAATCGAGATTTGACGCGTTTGAAGTCCAAAACATTTTTTAAAATTAAATTTAGAAATTCCAACCTCATCGGCAAGATCTCTAATTGTAAATCGACGGTTTGCAAGCACTAAATCTTTCAGCTTCGTCGGTTGAGGATGATGATCGATCGGAGGACTCTTCGTATTAAATGTGTTCACTGCCTTCTTTGAACTGTTTTTACCACTTCTAAACATTTCTTTCCGTTACAGGAAGGCTCACCGAATGTCTTCTGCAACATTCTATACGTTTCCGCAAACAAAATTGAATGCAAGTCCTTTGCTGAATTAATTCAGACATTTCAAAAATCGCCTGAATCAGTTTTAGCATCTCACAAAGCCAAGAGTAATTCAAACCTTAATGAATATTTTGACGTCAAATTTCCCATAAATGTCAAGGGCAGTGCCAATAACCTAAAAAAGAAAAACAATTGGAATACCATATGCCCGGGAAAGTTAACGCAAAATTTGTCCTACTTTTTGGACACAATAGTAGACCTTCATCATAGACATAAGATATGGCAGTTAGGCTGCGATGTTGGATATCAAATCCGACTCCCCTTGTTCTGAAAATCAATGACTTATTATTCGTAAAACTGCTATGGCCCCCAACTTAAAATTTTTAAGTAACCTTATTTCGGATTATTTTAATAAACTCAAAAAATAAATTATTCCAGTCAAAGTCCGAAAATCTAATATACATTATAACCCTTCATGGATATTATCAGCACTAATAACATGATTTATGATTTGATCATGATGATCACCTCATATAATGGATATTCATTTAACAAACGTATAACATTAATATCAAAATATTCTATACGTTTTATAAAATTTTAGCATGCTGTATGTCAATGGATAGTAATAAGCAATCAGTGTATTAAATACAGTGCAATCGCTATTATCCGAGTTGCCGAGTTCCCAAATTGCGAATTAAAAAAAAATTATGAGCCTTTTTTTCTATGTTGTCCAGAAAATTAAAATGAGTATGTTGTTGTTGTTGTTTCTTATCCCACGAGCCCATACGTACTCATGATTGAAGGGGAAGGAAGCAGCTTCTGTTGGGATGGGGCACCCGTAGGTAGAAGTCTGACTTTGGCTCCGTGACGCTCTTACAGTCATAGGAGACCGGGAACTGCGGCTTAAAATGGATTCCGAACCACTACAAACATCCATGGCACCGACGGGATTCGAACCCGAAACCTGTGGCACCGAGCGCCAGAGCACTAGATACTCGGCCATTCAGGTCCCAAATTTGTGAATGCCAACGGCACGCGGTGTTCCCAGGTGGTTCACCCACCCAAGTACTGACCGCGCCCAATAATGCTTGACTTCGGTGATCTAACGAGAACCGGTATATTCAGCATGGTATGGCCGTTGGCATTCAAAATGAGTATTAAAGACAGAAATAAAAAGAGAAAAACCATTGTTTCGTTTGAAAACTTGCTGAAATATCGACGGAATGAAAAATTAATTTCCGTTTTATGAAATTCTTGTTGAAGAAATTATTGTAGAGTGAATGAACAGCAATAAATTACAGTTAACTTGATAATAGATAGGGTCGTATACTACGAATAGCGGAGCAGATGACGAAAACTATGGCCCTCAGAAAAAAATTACGCTTTCCAAATATTTAAGTTTGATTGAAAAATTATGAAATATATTGTGTAACAAGAAGTGGCCACTTCTGTAATTCTGCAGTTCGAAACTCTTATCATTCAACATACAAAAGATATGAATGACTTCTTCAAATCGATAAATTCCTTCCTCATTTTTATGCAATCTTTTAAATTGTATATCTTAAAGACTATAGGAACGTATTGTAACATTAAAATTAATTGTGAGTAAACTTACATCTTATTTAGTAATGATCGTTTATTTGAGTATAGTAATACGAAAAAAATTGTCGATCTTCTGTAAATATATATACTAATTTGAATATTCTTTTATTTTTTTAATGTAAATATCTTTTATTTGAGTTTTTTGTTGGTCTGAATGGAGCTTGGTTCATACTAGCTCGAATAACTGGGACTCCATTGTAATGAAATAACATAGTTATAATACAGCTATTACGAATACTTTGGATGATACGTGTCCATATATCTATTTCCTCAGGGTTAAACACTCGTACTTTATCAGATGACTCTATTCATGTCACGACATGTCTTGTACTGGTCTAGGAACGTGTTAATGAGGCCTTCAGAAATTGAATTACTAACCCAACTATAACACCATGTATTGGAACTCTAGTAGAAACTGATTCGTAGCTGCTTTGGTGAAGGGAATTGCATGTACTATCTATAGGCAAATCTAAACCTACGGATAAACATGTACCTTGGACATATTGACAACATCCTAATCAACCAATATACGTCTTAATGATTTCCGTGTAATTTATATGTGGCTATACATATATAGAATTTGTTTGTTTGCTAATCCAATTAGCAGATGGTGTCAGTGAATGGTATGTGCCGAGGGAGAGTTTTATCCATTTGTAGGGGTAATGAACTCTGAACTTTGACCGCAGGAGAAGGGGACAGGACCCCTGAGAAGATAGTTGGAGGTCGACGAAAGAGGATAGCTGCGTGACGGAATAAGAGAATGGAAATAGTTATAAATTTCTATCTAAATAATTAATTATTGTAGTAAATATAGCTGTATATAATAGTGTGTATTTGAAAATGGCTATAAAATGAACATCCTGTTAATTCATTTGTTTTCAAATTACCCGCTAGACACCACACTATATATATATATATATATATATATATATATTATATGCTTTCACAGTATCCTGCCATGGTATATGCTATATATATAAAATATATAAATAGACTGCCTTATATATGCAACTCGTACTATCATTTTTGGGCATCAAAGAACGACAAATACTATTTAAAATATTTGACGCATGTTGTAAGTCGTGTGAAAAAAAAATGTTTTTCAGGAGAACTTTTGCAGATAACAAATATGCGTTTCAATTTCATACGAGAGAAAACTTCGAAAACTACCTCCAGTCAATCTTGACTGTAGATTGAAGACACTTACACACGTTTCTCATGATAGTCATTGAGTATCGAAGTTTCTGAGAGCAGTGACAGCAACGGACATTATCAGTGTAGCCGAATGTGAGCCCTTCTGCACTTTAAATGCGCCCATTACCATTGGACCCTGAATTGAGCGTTAGTTTTATTTAGTCACTATGATTGAAATTTTATTAAGAAATGCAAAACAAAATGTAGTTTAAATTCATTATATGTATGGCAAACGAAAAACTGATAAGCAATGAATTGTGTAATGAAGAAAATTTTTCAATGAAGACACAATTATCCAAGTCAATTTTTCGTAAATAAAAACTATGTTACCAACATATGTTCAACAGTGGGCAAATTCTTGAACAACATATATTAGTAAGCAAACGTTTCCTATGAGGAATTGAAAAATAAAAACTATATCAATATTAGAAGTTTATCATCAATTTTGATCTTAATTACCCAAATATGAAATAATAATTTGTGACATCCTTCAAATTGTACATAAGGACTGTAGGAACATATACTAGATGCTAAAATGATGGTTTTATGAGTGCATAATTTTTTTAATTTATACTGTCGATTTTTGAAGGCGTCAATGATAAATATAAGAAAACACATAATAATATGATAAAAAAAAAACGTTAAAGTTTTTCAACAGCTATCGCACAAGTCAAGAGGAACATATGCGGCTCTTGATCTTAACAAGTTTGCGCATCCATGTCGTAAAACAATCTTCAGCCGAGTGTCAAAAGGCCATTTCGGTACCGAAAAAAATCCCCAAGTAGAGAATCATCTCGTTCGCAGCCGAGCGAAAGTATCTTTTTTAAAAAGGGAGGCGTCTTGTGGGCAGCAAGATGAAAGGAGGCGAAATCTCCGGGAGGCAGCAGGGGGCTTAATCCATGCCTCTTTTTATCGCCTCTTCCCAAAAGGCGATCCCTTTGTCCACTGGAGGCGGGGATAATCCCTGGTATCGCACGGTGCAGAAAAAGGCATTCCAGGCTGCTGGTGCTGGGCTTTAAGGGATTTGGACCCACCAATGGAGGCCTCGCTTTCTGCAGGGGTGTCTTTGAGCCTTGCTGGAGCTGTGACTGACCTCCTGGACAATGCCGGACCTTTCACTGAGTTTGAAAATATGTAATAGTTTTCGATCCGGTTGGTCTGTTTTTGTTGACATTCTATTGTTGAAAAGAGTGGTTTTAGCTCTAGAAAGGTGATATTCCTTTCATAACAATAGAACCTTTATATTTTCTAATGTGGAAACTCAAAACTTCTGTGAATTGGTCGATGGGTAAATTAAATTTGTTCAACCAATTTAAATGGAAATATTTTTATGATATTTCGATGCATATAGCTACTGTCACAACTCTCTAGGTGGTATATCATGAACTTCCCTAGTACATACCATGGATCCGGGTGGTATACCAAACAAAATATGTCTCTTCTCGAATTCAATTGAAGATTTTCCACTCAGCTGGTGCCGTATTTTGAACTAAACTTTTTTTGTGCAGAAGTTTAATATTCTATTCATATCACTAAACCTAACCGAAATTCATTCAACAATACTTAATTCATTAATTATAAGGGCTATTTAATTTTTAAATCAATGATTCTTCACTACATACTTGCTATCATTATCACAAATTAAAGCTTTAAATTGATTTAATTATAAGTAATCTAGGAATAAAAATAGAGTGATTGTACTGAGCGACAGATTTTCGCCAGTGTCTTTTACACATAAAGGAATGTTCTTGTAATCAATCAAAATTACGGGAGTTGTACATGGTCAAGGATTTCTTTATGCAGAAACCACAATATATTAATGATAAGAATCTAAACATTCTTACATTGAGTCAAGTTGGTACTAATTTAACCCAACAAAACCTATATAATTTCAAATTAATAATACACACTAATTTTTTAACAAAGGGCGAATATCAATTGATTAAGATTAATTGAGATATACAGACTTACATTGATATAAAAGTCGAAGCGTATGAATCCTTCAGTGCCTATCAAGGTGTAACATTTGAATGTGACCTACTTTATGTCCCTGAATCTGAAATAACAGAAAAATTACAATATAAAAATTACAATTAAATTATAATAGTTTCCGTTCGGCGTACAGAAATTTAAAAAATATATATGAAATTACATTGACAAGCATCTGATTTTAAACTTCTATAGCACTGTTCTTCCACAGAACAATAAAACTGGATATTTAAACTGCTCAATAATATTTATGTTCCCAACTTTCTCCCATATTTTAAATGCCAAAGACATGAAAATACTGAAATAGCCTTTTGTAACTTGTTATAACTGTATGTTCACAGGACACTCACATACTGATTGTAAATTTGAATTAAAAAGCTTAAATTGCCAGGAATAACCTACTTCCAACTTCCCTTCGTAGCAGCTAGAAAATAAGATACAGCAAACAAAAAATACTTGAAATATATCTTATTATAAAATAAAAAAATAGCATTCCGCTTTAACTTTTACTTACCAAAAATAATTGTATCCCCAGCTAATGTAATAGTTCATTCAACAAACGTAGTACGTTACTTTACGTTATTACTGATGACAATACAACTGATATAATTTCTCAATCATTAAAAAATTAAACCACTTTCGCCACCAAAACCTAACTATAGATTTGACATCTGATGCTTTTTCTACAATTGTTGCTCCTTTAAAAAACACACCTAAGGTAAACCAAAATTCCAAAGAAAGCTTATCCGGTAAAAACAAACAAACGGAAACATCTCAAAAGATACTTAATAGGAAAAGATTTTAAAAAATCACCTTCTTTCCAATCAGAAATTGAATCATCAGAGAAATCAAAATCAATAACATAACCAGCTGAAAGTACACTTAATAAAGAAGATGTCTTTGAATACAGACGAGAATGACATGATTTTGGATGATTTGTTTTGATTTTAATCAAATTGAATTAAATTTTAATCTAAAATAACGTCTAAATTTTTACCCTGGTGACATGTATAATATTAAGTTTTAAAATCAATTTTATGCAAATACACAATTTTTAATCATTTTATTCCAGATTTGCTTTAAATATTTTACTGTTAACTCAGAGAAGTACTAAATATTGCTCGGCCAAAACTAGCCCTTGTGCTATAAAACCCCACTTATCTATCTACTTCCTACCTTATATTATAATCAATCAATCTAGTATGAAGCTTGCATATTTAATTACTTCGTAACAATTCTGTAGCAAGTTGTGTTAGTTTAACAGAAATTTACAGATTTTGTCATTTAATAATAATTTCCGCTAATAATCTCCATATTAAATAATTGAAATCATAACTCTCAGGAAGACGTTGTATATCGTGTGCTGATGGTTAAAACGATTCAGACATGGATGTACTGTCTGAAAGATGTCTACGTTGGGCTTTTCGAAGCTATTGTTTAGGTCCAAATATACTACGGATTTCATAGCAATAGAAACTGCAATAGTTAAATAGAAACTGCGATTTTAGGAGAAAAACAAGATTGATTGTCATGTTAATCTTATGAAGATCAATTTAAATCCCTTGAGACTTGCCGTTCATTCTTTTAATCATTTTTTATTTTGCTAGTGATGTTATTTATTTTACTGTATTTCATTTATTGTGTTTATTTCAATTAATGAAGAAACAGTCACAATATTGTAAAATATTCGTAAATTATTGTTGAAATAAGGAGTTTAAAATAGAATATTTTACTTTTACCTTAATTTACATTATTAGCAGTTCTTAAGTAATGACTTGTTCAATATCATTACATAGTTGAACAAAGATAATAACGTAATGTCTTTGCACAATTCTCAAAGATTGTAATTTTATTCAATAATACATAGTGTATGGTACATACATATAATACAATATATAGTGTATAGTGTTTTGTTATTTTCTCAATAAAGTTGGATCCCAAATTTAGTAAGAAATGATAAATAAAACTGGTGTTTGGGTTTAAATTAAGTTAAAAACATAGTTTGGTATGGTATAGTATAAACTTAATTTCCGGGTGATAGGATTGAAGAACAGTAAAAATAGTAAAATTAATTTAGTCTATTATACGCTATACAATGTTTTAGAAAAGATAGAAGTGGCCTTGAATCTTACAACTGATTCCTTACTGAATAACACTGATTCCCTACTGAATAATACTAACTGATAGTAAAAATAGCAAAACAATTTTATTTGATTATACGATATACAATGTCTTAAGAATGACAGATGAGACCTCGAATCTTACTACTGAATCCTTACTAAATAATACTTATTTTCTACTGAATTGTACTAATTCTCAAACTGTTTCTTAGTATTTGCAGATGCATTCCATCTGAAGTCACAATCGTCAAGTTTTTTATTTGTACTGCATATGAATCTTTCATTTGAACTAACTGTTCAAACTGTTTTTCATCATGATGCATTTAATATTCACATTGACTTTGTTGTTTACACTTTTTCTATTTAAACCTTAAATCTTACTACTTAAACCTTGAATCTTACTACTGATAATCCTTACTGAATAACACTGATTCTCTACTGAATAATACTAATTCTTAATATTTGCAGATGCATTCCATCTAAAGTGACAATCGTCAATTGTTTTATTTGTACTGCACTTGAATCTTTTATTTGAACTAATTGTTTAAACTGCTTTAGATCCAGATGCATTTAATATTCACATTGACTTTGTTATTTACACTTTTTTTATTTACATCTTATAGTATTTATTAACTCCTTTTTTAGGATAGATACTTAAAGCGAATTGATATAACCAATTGTTTGATACAGTATGGTCAAAACTGGGCCATGAAACGACTTCCTTGTTAAGGGAGTCAAACAAATTAGAAGTTTCATAAATATTGTGTAGAATTAAATAATACATTTTAAATGGAAGAGAAAATATGCCGACATTTTCATAATAAATTTTATTGTCCTATTTATTGTATCTTTATATCTTTTACAAGGTTACAAAATGAGTGAGCTGTAAAGGACTTATTATTCTGAAAACGCTCACTCTTCTCACCTTTGCTAATTCATATTTCTATCCCGTAGTTTAATCAAGCAACTTATTTCCTGTACTTTTGCCTTAAACTTCTTTCATGGGTGTTATGTTTTGTTTCTCTTTTTCTGGACATTTTAGCAATACTGGACGACTCCACAGAATCTAATATTTGAAGCACGTTTCTGCATAAATACAACTCGAGTAATTTGAAATAGACTTAAATGTTTCCTCACCATATGAACTTTTTTCTAATGGATCTAGGTGATTACGTTTATTTCATGTTGCAAGTATAGAATATTTTCGATTATATAAAGGAAATACGTTTTATGTTTTATTGACTGAATTTTGTTACAAGGTTACTATTAAAAATGATTTTTAAATTGCAGTAATTAGTAATCATTCCTACAAATTGTCCTGTAATACTAATTTTTGAATCATTAGTATTACAGACGTTACACTGTAAATGGCAATGATTCAAACCAATGCTTACGAGATTTTACCATTTTCAATGCTAGTATTTTTTTCTGAATAAGTGTTATACTACTTCACCACACCACATCACTGTATCTAGAGCTGAGTTGCCCTTATACAGTTTGGGAATGATGTGGTTGAAATTGACAGGACACACGATGGAGGTGGGAAAATTTTTACAAAAACAGAAAAAATATTAAAAAAAAGTAAAATTTTAAAAAAGAAGGAAAAATATGATATGCGAGAGTATATCAAATATATAAATACGTATAAGGTTAATTATTAGAAAATTTTAAAAGAAATATAATACAATAAACACTATATTGGAGAATATACAAATCAGAGAACTGAAGGAATATTCATCAAAGCAATTATTATGCAATTTAGAAAAAAAAAACAGCTAATAAATAATTAGACAGTAGAAGCAGTTGATACAAAATTATGAACAATGGAAAGATAAAAGGCAAAAAGGTATTATATACGAGATAATAAGTAAAGTACGTAATTAGATAATTGGTATTCACATAAAAATTAGGAATGCGCAAATAAAAATGTATAGTAAATAAATTACAAATTGCTTCAAAATTAGTTAACCCTAGATAGAATAATTGTTATAAAATTATTACAAATAAATAATTGTTACTGATTCGTAGCCAAGTGCTAATCACACTATCACCATTCAGGTCTGAATTCACTAGTACCTCTGCTACATTGCATGCTTTTAGAGAAAAGGAAACCCTTTTGTAATTGTGGCACCATGCTTTAATAAATCATATCAATAGTCAGTCATGCTGGTGCAAAATTAAGGCCATATAATAGCAAATGAGGGACAGTTACACAAAGTCATCCTTTCATCGCCCGGCAATGGTTTGTTAAGGATAGACATAAGAATATTAGATCCACAAGTTTAAATAACAAAATAAAATTATAAAATTACAAGAAAAAAAAACAACTAATTTATTTAAATCATTCAACTTTTCTCTACTCAGTTACTGAGGTTCCTGGGTTAAAAAGCCATTTCTTGCATTGCAACTCACATATTATTCTTTAAAATATTTTTAATGCTTATCAGGATCTGGAGTTTCTTGGTAGCTCGGAACACTAGGCTCATGAATTTTATAATCTCAATAAACCGAACTAATAATTCCATTGTACGCGCGAGATATAAACATTATAAAATCATAGGCTACCCAATCCTATCTGGAAAATCTTCAGATATCGTTATTATTCATTTTAAATTCTTGGTGGCGCAAAGACTAATATTGATTTATCAAAATAAAGGATCTTTGTAAAATAACTAACAAATTTCACGGGTATATGCACTGAATACATAAAAGTACACAGAATGTCTCATTAACAGATACAGTAACGGTAGGGCACACGTAGATAATTCAGAATCACTTAGCAATACTGTGTCGAAAATGCATTCCAAACGTAATCGATGTCATAGCAAAGGCGAGTTGCGAACGTTCCTGGAGAGACACTTAATTTTACATTTAAATACAATATTATTTGAATGTCTGGACATGCGAAAGCAGAAATAGCAGATACGCATCTGGCTTACGAATACGGAATATAATGATTCATCTGCACTATGAAATATACGCTTCAGTTGTACGCTACGATATCCGGTGAGAGTACTTCTATAGCATAGCTTCTTTTGATGAATGCATGTAATAAAAGAAAATAATCTTAAAAAATGGTACTGACTCCTAACATGAAGAAAGCTATGCTAAATCTAATATAGTGTGATTCAAGATATGGTACTCTATAAATAGAGTACATAAACTTGAATTACACTATATTAGATTAGCACAGTGTTCGTCATAGCACCATGCCGGGATGATTACTCCAGCTTGTTGAAGATTCATTCCCAATGTCAAATAAGCATTTGTTCAAAAACTCATTGTAAATGCCTAATCATAAAAAAAGTATGTCAAATGGTATCATTTGCTGAACAGTTTTTCTAATGGTTACAACATTTACATTAGTCATACATTTGAATTTTTATATTTTTTAAATTGTTTATGTAATTTGCATTGCTTGTAAACTGATTTTATGTTGCAAAAATGCACCATTTGTATAACGTTTAAAGAAAAAAACTATTGCCATTGCTGAAAAGTATGGAAAAGTCGGCAAAATATTTAACGGATCTAGGGAACAAGGTGTGGTCTACCAAAACAAATTTGGTAATAAGTTTTAGAAAATATTTGAAGGGGTTTCTAGAACGACAAACGACTATATTTAAAACTAAGATATTTTCCAAAAAATATACATCATTCAATCATGCGTACAACAAGGTTTGATATACTATTTACTAATTTACCAAGGAAAAACGTATTGCTACGTTGGTGGCAAATATGATGGTTTTGATGACGAACTTGTTGAAAAGTATTAGGAGATATTTGATGGAATTCTTAAAAATGGTTAGTACCATTCAAAATACCATTCTAAAATCAAGACACTTTGGACAAATTCTGTAGTTATTTATATAGAAAGGTTTAAAAACTTCAATATTCGTTGTTGAGTTTCTGCTTTGATGTAGTGAACTTGTTGTATTTCTTTTTTTTTAATGTGCTTGCCAGTTATCTGTTATTCTGTTTTTTTACTTAAAATTTGTCAATTCTTAAAAGTAACATGCCCAGTTTCTTTGCCAATATATCCATATGCAAAAGATCAACCGATCAGAGTTCACTACGTAATATTGCCCATATGTACTGTTCTATATCATCATACATTAAGACACAACCATATCACAAAAATCAAGACACTTTGGACAAATTCTGTAGTCATTTATATAGAAAGGTTTAAAAACTTCAATATTCGTTATTGAGTTTCTGCTTTGATGTAGTGAACTTGTTGTATTTCTTTTTTTAATGTGCTTGCCAGTTATCTGTTATTCTGTTTTTTTTATACTTAAAATTTGTCAATTCTTAAAAGTAACATGCCCAGTTTCTTTGCCAATATATCCATATGCAAAAGATCAACCGATCAGAGTTCACTACGTAATATTGCCCATATGTACTGTTCTATATCATCATACATTAAGACACAACCATATCACAAAAATCAAGACACTTTGGACAAATTCTGTAGTCATTTATATAGAAAGGTTTAAAAACTTCAATATTCGTTGTTGAGTTTCTGCTTTGATGTAGTGAACTTGTTGTAATTCTTTTTTTTAATGTGCTTGCCAGTTATCTGTTATTCTGTTTTTTTTTATACTTAAAATTTGTCAATTCTTAAAAGTAACATGCCCAGTTTCTTTGCCAATATATCCATATGCAAAAGATCAACCGATCAGAGTTCACTACGTAATATTGCCCATATGTACTGTTCTATATCATCATACATTAAGACACAACCATATCACAAAAATCAAGACACTTTGGACAAATTCTGTAGTCATTTATATAGAAAGGTTTAAAAACTTCAATATTCTTTGTTGAGTTTCTGCTTTGATGTAGTGAACTTGTTGTATTTCTTTTTTTAATGTGCTTGCCAGTTATCTGTTATTCTGTTTTTTTTATACTTAAAATTTGTCAATTCTTAAAAGTAACATGCCCAGTTTCTTTGCCAATATATCCATATGCAAAAGATTAACCGATCAGAGTTCACTACGTAATATTGCCCATATGTACTGTTCTATATCATCATACATTAAGACACAACCATATCACAAAAATCAAGACACTTTGGACAAATTCTGTAGTCATTTATATAGAAAGGTTTAAAAACTTCAATATTCGTTGTTGAGTTTCTGCTTTGATGTAGTGAACTTGTTGTATTTCTTTTTTAATGTGCTTGCCAGTTATCTGTTATTCTGTTTTTTTTTTTTATACTTAAAATTTGTCAATTCTTAAAAGTAACATGCCCAGTTTCTTTGCCAATATATCCATATGCAAAAGATCAACCGATCAGAGTTCACTACGTAATATTGCCCATATGTACTGTTCTATATCATCATACATTAAGACACAACCATATCACAAAAATCAAGACACTTTGGACAAATTCTGTAGTCATTTATATAGAAAGGTTTAAAAACTTCAATATTCGTTGTTGAGTTTCTGCTTTGATGTAGTGAACTTGTTGTATTTCTTTTTTAATGTGCTTGCCAGTTATCTGTTATTCTGTTTTTTTATACTTAAAATTTGTCAATTCTTAAAAGTAACATGCCCAGTTTCTTTGCCAATATATCCATATGCAAAAGATCAACCGATCAGAGTTCACTACGTAATATTGCCCATATGTACTGTTCTATATCATCATACATTAAGACACAACCATATCACAAAAATCAAGACACTTTGGACAAATTCTGTAGTCATTTATATAGAAAGGTTTAAAAACTTCAATATTCGTTGTTGAGTTTCTGCTTTGATGTAGTGAACTTGTTGTATTTCTTTTTTAATGTGCTTGCCAGTTATCTGTTATTCTGTTTTTTTTTTTTATACTTAAAATTTGTCAATTCTTAAAAGTAACATGCCCAGTTTCTTTGCCAATATATCCATATGCAAAAGATCAACCGATCAGAGTTCACTACGTAATATTGCCCATATGTACTGTTCTATATCATCATACATTAAGACACAACCATATCACAAAAATCAAGACACTTTGGACAAATTCTGTAGTCATTTATATAGAAAGGTTTAAAAACTTCAATATTCGTTGTTGAGTTTCTGCTTTGATGTAGTGAACTTGTTGTATTTCTTTTTTTAATGTGCTTGCCAGTTATCTGTTATTCTGTTTTTTATACTTAAAATTTGTCAATTCTTAAAAGTAACATGCCCAGTTTCTTTGCCAATATATCCATATGCAAAAGATCAACCGATCAGAGTTCACTACGTAATATTGCCCATATGTACTGTTCTATATCATCATACATTAAGACACAACCATATCACAAAAATCAAGACACTTTGGACAAATTCTGTAGTCATTTATATAGAAAGGTTTAAAAACTTCAATATTCGTTGTTGAGTTTCTGCTTTGATGTAGTGAACTTGTTGTATTTCTTTTTTAATGTGCTTGCCAGTTATCTGTTATTCTGTTTTTTTTTTATACTTAAAATTTGTCAATTCTTAAAAGTAACATGCCCAGTTTCTTTGCCAATATATCCATATGCAAAAGATCAACCGATCAGAGTTCACTACGTAATATTGCCCATATGTACTGTTCTATATCATCATACATTAAGACACAACCATATCACAAAAATCAAGACACTTTGGACAAATTCTGTAGTCATTTATATAGAAAGGTTTAAAAACTTCAATATTCGTTGTTGAGTTTCTGCTTTGATGTAGTGAACTTGTTGTATTTCTTTTTTTTTTTTTAATGTGCTTGCCAGTTATCTGTTATTCTGTTTTTTTTTTTATACTTAAAATTTGTCAATTCTTAAAAGTAACATGCCCAGTTTCTTTGCCAATATATCCATATGCAAAAGATCAACCGATCAGAGTTCACTACGTAATATTGCCCATATGTACTGTTCTATATCATCATACATTAAGACACAACCATATCACAAAAATCAAGACACTTTGGACAAATTCTGTAGTCATTTATATAGAAAGGTTTAAAAACTTCAATATTCGTTGTTGAGTTTCTGCTTTGATGTAGTGAACTTGTTGTATTTCTTTTTTAATGTGCTTGCCAGTTATCTGTTATTCTGTTTTTTTTTTTTATACTTAAAATTTGTCAATTCTTAAAAGTAACATGCCCAGTTTCTTTGCCAATATATCCATATGCAAAAGATCAACCGATCAGAGTTCACTACGTAATATTGCCCATATGTACTGTTCTATATCATCATACATTAAGACACAACCATATCACAAAAATCAAGACACTTTGGACAAATTCTGTAGTCATTTATATAGAAAGGTTTAAAAACTTCAATATTCGTTGTTGAGTTTCTGCTTTGATGTAGTGAACTTGTTGTATTTCTTTTTTTTTAATGTGCTTGCCAGTTATCTGTTATTCTGTTTTTTTTTTTATACTTAAAATTTGTCAATTCTTAAAAGTAACATGCCCAGTTTCTTTGCCAATATATCCATATGCAAAAGATCAACCGATCAGAGTTCACTACGTAATATTGCCCATATGTACTGTTCTATATCATCATACATTAAGACACAACCATATCACAAAAATCAAGACACTTTGGACAAATTCTGTAGTCATTTATATAGAAAGGTTTAAAAACTTCAATATTCGTTGTTGAGTTTCTGCTTTGATGTAGTGAACTTGTTGTATTTCTTTTTTAATGTGCTTGCCAGTTATCTGTTATTCTGTTTTTTTTTTATACTTAAAATTTGTCAATTCTTAAAAGTAACATGCCCAGTTTCTTTGCCAATATATCCATATGCAAAAGATCAACCGATCAGAGTTCACTACGTAATATTGCCCATATGTACTGTTCTATATCATCATACATTAAGACACAACCATATCACAAAAATCAAGACACTTTGGACAAATTCTGTAGTCATTTATATAGAAAGGTTTAAAAACTTCAATATTCGTTGTTGAGTTTCTGCTTTGATGTAGTGAACTTGTTGTATTTCTTTTTTTAATGTGCTTGCCAGTTATCTGTTATTCTGTTTTTTTTTATACTTAAAATTTGTCAATTCTTAAAAGTAACATGCCCAGTTTCTTTGCCAATATATCCATATGCAAAAGATCAACCGATCAGAGTTCACTACGTAATATTGCCCATATGTACTGTTCTATATCATCATACATTAAGACACAACCATATCACAAAAAATCAAGACACTTTGGACAAATTCTGTAGTCATTTATATAGAAAGGTTTAAAAACTTCAATATTCGTTGTTGAGTTTCTGCTTTGATGTAGTGAACTTGTTGTATTTCTTTTTTTAATGTGCTTGCCAGTTATCTGTTATTCTGTTTTTTTTTTTTATACTTAAAATTTGTCAATTCTTAAAAGTAACATGCCCAGTTTCTTTGCCAATATATCCATATGCAAAAGATCAACCGATCAGAGTTCACTACGTAATATTGCCCATATGTACTGTTCTATATCATCATACATTAAGACACAACCATATCACAAAAATCAAGACACTTTGGACAAATTCTGTAGTCATTTATATAGAAAGGTTTAAAAACTTCAATATTCGTTGTTGAGTTTCTGCTTTGATGTAGTGAACTTGTTGTATTTCTTTTTTTAATGTGCTTGCCAGTTATCTGTTATTCTGTTTTTTTTTTTATACTTAAAATTTGTCAATTCTTAAAAGTAACATGCCCAGTTTCTTTGCCAATATATCCATATGCAAAAGATCAACCGATCAGAGTTCACTACGTAATATTGCCCATATGTACTGTTCTATATCATCATACATTAAGACACAACCATATCACAAAAATCAAGACACTTTGGACAAATTCTGTAGTCATTTATATAGAAAGGTTTAAAAACTTCAATATTCGTTGTTGAGTTTCTGCTTTGATGTAGTGAACTTGTTGTATTTCTTTTTTAATGTGCTTGCCAGTTATATGTTATTCTGTTTTTTTTTTTATATACTTAAAATTTGTCAATTCTTAAAAGTAACATGCCCAGTTTCTTTGCCAATATATCCATATGCAAAAAGATCAACCGATCAGAGTTCACTACGTAATATTGCCCATATGTACTGTTCTATATCATCATACATTAAGACACAACCATATCACAAAAATCAAGACACTTTGGACAAATTCTGTAGTCATTTATATAGAAAGGTTTAAAAACTTCAATATTCGTTGTTGAGTTTCTGCTTTGATGTAGTGAACTTGTTGTATTTCTTTTTTAATGTGCTTGCCAGTTATCTGTTATTCTGTTTTTTTTTATACTTAAAATTTGTCAATTCTTAAAAGTAACATGCCCAGTTTCTTTGCCAATATATCCATATGCAAAAGATCAACCGATCAGAGTTCACTACGTAATATTGCCCATATGTACTGTTCTATATCATCATACATTAAGACACAACCATATCACAAAAATCAAGACACTTTGGACAAATTCTGTAGTCATTTATATAGAAAGGTTTAAAAACTTCAATATTCGTTGTTGAGTTTCTGCTTTGATGTAGTGAACTTGTTGTATTTCTTTTTTAATGTGCTTGCCAGTTATCTGTTATTCTGTTTTTTTTTTATACTTAAAATTTGTCAATTCTTAAAAGTAACATGCCCAGTTTCTTTGCCAATATATCCATATGCAAAAGATCAACCGATCAGAGTTCACTACGTAATATTGCCCATATGTACTGTTCTATATCATCATACATTAAGACACAACCATATCACAAAAATCAAGACACTTTGGACAAATTCTGTAGTCATTTATATAGAAAGGTTTAAAAACTTCAATATTCGTTGTTGAGTTTCTGCTTTGATGTAGTGAACTTGTTGTATTTCTTTTTTAATGTGCTTGCCAGTTATCTGTTATTCTGTTTTTTTTTTTTTTTTATACTTAAAATTTGTCAATTCTTAAAAGTAACATGCCCAGTTTCTTTGCCAATATATCCATATGCAAAAGATCAACCGATCAGAGTTCACTACGTAATATTGCCCATATGTACTGTTCTATATCATCATACATTAAGACACAACCATATCACAAAAATCAAGACACTTTGGACAAATTCTGTAGTCATTTATATAGAAAGGTTTAAAAACTTCAATATTCGTTGTTGAGTTTCTGCTTTGATGTAGTGAACTTGTTGTATTTCTTTTTTAATGTGCTTGCCAGTTATCTGTTATTCTGTTTTTTTTTTATACTTAAAATTTGTCAATTCTTAAAAGTAACATGCCCAGTTTCTTTGCCAATATATCCATATGCAAAAGATCAACCGATCAGAGTTCACTACGTAATATTGCCCATATGTACTGTTCTATATCATCATACATTAAGACACAACCATATCACAAAAATCAAGACACTTTGGACAAATTCTGTAGTCATTTATATAGAAAGGTTTAAAAACTTCAATATTCGTTGTTGAGTTTCTGCTTTGATGTAGTGAACTTGTTGTATTTCTTTTTTAATGTGCTTGCCAGTTATCTGTTATTCTGTTTTTTTTTATACTTAAAATTTGTCAATTCTTAAAAGTAACATGCCCAGTTTCTTTGCCAATATATCCATATGCAAAAGATCAACCGATCAGAGTTCACTACGTAATATTGCCCATATGTACTGTTCTATATCATCATACATTAAGACACAACCATATCACAAAAATCAAGACACTTTGGACAAATTCTGTAGTCATTTATATAGAAAGGTTTAAAAACTTCAATATTCGTTGTTGAGTTTCTGCTTTGATGTAGTGAACTTGTTGTATTTCTTTTTTAATGTGCTTGCCAGTTATCTGTTATTCTGTTTTTTTTTTTTATACTTAAAATTTGTCAATTCTTAAAAGTAACATGCCCAGTTTCTTTGCCAATATATCCATATGCAAAAGATCAACCGATCAGAGTTCACTACGTAATATTGCCCATATGTACTGTTCTATATCATCATACATTAAGACACAACCATATCACAAAAATCAAGACACTTTGGACAAATTCTGTAGTCATTTATATAGAAAGGTTTAAAAACTTCAATATTCGTTGTTGAGTTTCTGCTTTGATGTAGTGAACTTGTTGTATTTCTTTTTTAATGTGCTTGCCAGTTATCTGTTATTCTGTTTTTTTTTTATACTTAAAATTTGTCAATTCTTAAAAGTAACATGCCCAGTTTCTTTGCCAATATATCCATATGCAAAAGATCAACCGATCAGAGTTCACTACGTAATATTGCCCATATGTACTGTTCTATATCATCATACATTAAGACACAACCATATCACAAAAATCAAGACACTTTGGACAAATTCTGTAGTCATTTATATAGAAAGGTTTAAAAACTTCAATATTCGTTGTTGAGTTTCTGCTTTGATGTAGTGAACTTGTTGTATTTCTTTTTTTAATGTGCTTGCCAGTTATCTGTTATTCTGTTTTTTTTTTATACTTAAAATTTGTCAATTCTTAAAAGTAACATGCCCAGTTTCTTTGCCAATATATCCATATGCAAAAGATCAACCGATCAGAGTTCACTACGTAATATTGCCCATATGTACTGTTCTATATCATCATACATTAAGACACAACCATATCACAAAAATCAAGACACTTTGGACAAATTCTGTAGTCATTTATATAGAAAGGTTTAAAAACTTCAATATTCGTTGTTGAGTTTCTGCTTTGATGTAGTGAACTTGTTGTATTTCTTTTTTAATGTGCTTGCCAGTTATCTGTTATTCTGTTTTTTTTTTATACTTAAAATTTGTCAATTCTTAAAAGTAACATGCCCAGTTTCTTTGCCAATATATCCATATGCAAAAGATCAACCGATCAGAGTTCACTACGTAATATTGCCCATATGTACTGTTCTATATCATCATACATTAAGACACAACCATATCACAAAAATCAAGACACTTTGGACAAATTCTGTAGTCATTTATATAGAAAGGTTTAAAAACTTCAATATTCGTTGTTGAGTTTCTGCTTTGATGTAGTGAACTTGTTGTATTTCTTTTTTAATGTGCTTGCCAGTTATCTGTTATTCTGTTTTTTTTTATACTTAAAATTTGTCAATTCTTAAAAGTAACATGCCCAGTTTCTTTGCCAATATATCCATATGCAAAAGATCAACCGATCAGAGTTCACTACGTAATATTGCCCATATGTACTGTTCTATATCATCATACATTAAGACACAACCATATCACAAAAATCAAGACACTTTGGACAAATTCTGTAGTCATTTATATAGAAAGGTTTAAAAACTTCAATATTCGTTGTTGAGTTTCTGCTTTGATGTAGTGAACTTGTTGTATTTCTTTTTTAATGTGCTTGCCAGTTATCTGTTATTCTGTTTTTTTTTTATACTTAAAATTTGTCAATTCTTAAAAGTAACATGCCCAGTTTCTTTGCCAATATATCCATATGCAAAAGATCAACCGATCAGAGTTCACTACGTAATATTGCCCATATGTACTGTTCTATATCATCATACATTAAGACACAACCATATCACAAAAATCAAGACACTTTGGACAAATTCTGTAGTCATTTATATAGAAAGGTTTAAAAACTTCAATATTCGTTGTTGAGTTTCTGCTTTGATGTAGTGAACTTGTTGTATTTCTTTTTTAATGTGCTTGCCAGTTATCTGTTATTCTGTTTTTTTTTTTATACTTAAAATTTGTCAATTCTTAAAAGTAACATGCCCAGTTTCTTTGCCAATATATCCATATGCAAAAGATCAACCGATCAGAGTTCACTACGTAATATTGCCCATATGTACTGTTCTATATCATCATACATTAAGACACAACCATATCACAAAAATCAAGACACTTTGGACAAATTCTGTAGTCATTTATATAGAAAGGTTTAAAAACTTCAATATTCGTTGTTGAGTTTCTGCTTTGATGTAGTGAACTTGTTGTATTTCTTTTTTAATGTGCTTGCCAGTTATCTGTTATTCTGTTTTTTTTTTTTTATACTTAAAATTTGTCAATTCTTAAAAGTAACATGCCCAGTTTCTTTGCCAATATATCCATATGCAAAAGATCAACCGATCAGAGTTCACTACGTAATATTGCCCATATGTACTGTTCTATATCATCATACATTAAGACACAACCATATCACAAAAATCAAGACACTTTGGACAAATTCTGTAGTCATTTATATAGAAAGGTTTAAAAACTTCAATATTCTTTGTTGAGTTTCTGCTTTGATGTAGTGAACTTGTTGTATTTCTTTTTTAATGTGCTTGCCAGTTATCTGTTATTCTGTTTTTTTTTATACTTAAAATTTGTCAATTCTTAAAAGTAACATGCCCAGTTTCTTTGCCAATATATCCATATGCAAAAGATCAACCGATCAGAGTTCACTACGTAATATTGCCCATATGTACTGTTCTATATCATCATACATTAAGACACAACCATATCACAAAAATCAAGACACTTTGGACAAATTCTGTAGTCATTTATATAGAAAGGTTTAAAAACTTCAATATTCGTTGTTGAGTTTCTGCTTTGATGTAGTGAACTTGTTGTATTTCTTTTTTAATGTGCTTGCCAGTTATCTGTTATTCTGTTTTTTTTATACTTAAAATTTGTCAATTCTTAAAAGTAACATGCCCAGTTTCTTTGCCAATATATCCATATGCAAAAGATCAACCGATCAGAGTTCACTACGTAATATTGCCCATATGTACTGTTCTATATCATCATACATTAAGACACAACCATATCACAAAAATCAAGACACTTTGGACAAATTCTGTAGTCATTTATATAGAAAGGTTTAAAAACTTCAATATTCTTTGTTGAGTTTCTGCTTTGATGTAGTGAACTTGTTGTATTTCTTTTTTAATGTGCTTGCCAGTTATCTGTTATTCTGTTTTTTTTATACTTAAAATTTGTCAATTCTTAAAAGTAACATGCCCAGTTTCTTTGCCAATATATCCATATGCAAAAGATTAACCGATCAGAGTTCACTACGTAATATTGCCCATATGTACTGTTCTATATAATCATACATTAAGACACAAACATATCACAAAAATCAAGACACTTTGGACAAATTCTGTAGTCATTTATATAGAAAGGTTTAAAAACTTCAATATTCGTTGTTGAGTTTCTGCTTTGATGTAGTGAACTTGTTGTATTTCTTTTTTAATGTGCTTGCCAGTTATCTGTTATTCTGTTTTTTTATACTTAAAATTTGTCAATTCTTAAAAGTAACATGCCCAGTTTCTTTGCCAATATATCCATATGCAAAAGATCAACCGATCAGAGTTCACTACGTAATATTGCCCATATGTACTGTTCTATATCATCATACATTAAGACACAACCATATCACAAAAATCAAGACACTTTGGACAAATTCTGTAGTCATTTATATAGAAAGGTTTAAAAACTTCAATATTCGTTGTTGAGTTTCTGCTTTGATGTAGTGAACTTGTTGTATTTCTTTTTTTAATGTGCTTGCCAGTTATCTGTTATTCTGTTTTTTTTATACTTAAAATTTGTCAATTCTTAAAAGTAACATGCCCAGTTTCTTTGCCAATATATCCATATGCAAAAGATCAACCGATCAGAGTTCACTACGTAATATTGCCCATATGTACTGTTCTATATCATCATACATTAAGACACAACCATATCACAAAAATCAAGACACTTTGGACAAATTCTGTAGTCATTTATATAGAAAG
>BPLQ01000033.1:0-36408 GCA_021605075.1 Caerostris darwini | reverse complement strand
GTGTTACTAAAATAAACTACTTTTTGTAATAAGTAAAAGTAATTAGCTAAATAGATACTTTCAACCATAGACGCACCATAAATACTAAAATAAATATAAAGAAAATGATAAAATGTCAGAATTTACCAAAATAAAACTTTTCTATTAGAACATTTTAAAAAATAATTGCTTTTTTGCTTCCAAATTGGTATGCTGATATTTTTTACCATTCACTTATTTCTGTGAATTTTTAAGCAGCTCACATAAATACATTTTAATATAGAATTTTAAATTTTTTTAGAAATAACAATGTTTGTTTAATAACATAATTTAGTACTGAAATTATAGTATAATGTTATATATTATAAAAGTGGCATAATTAAAAAATTTTTTTTTATCAATTTAAATGTTATTAAATTTCTTTAATTTAGATGGAGAAGATAGATGATGTACACAGAATGGAGCGGCTCTTGGATCTTGAGAGCCGCATTTCCGATGTCAAATCGGAAATTAATATTGATAGCCTGCTTGTAAGTGCATTTTATCTTTAAATTTTTTAATTTTTTTTATATTTTTACTTATTTTTTATAAGTCTATTAGTTTATTAGAAAGTCTGTTTATAAATTTCTCTGAAACTCATTTGATAATATAATTATTGTAATTATTTCTTTGTTTTTTTCTAAAGAATACTTTATTGTTTATTATATTCATAAATTGTAATTGCTTAAAAATATCAGATTGTTTATGTAAAATGGAAAATGAGATGTTCTTATAACAAAGTTACATTTTTCAATATATGTGAGAGGTGTTGTATGTTTTTCAATTTATGAAAGACATGTTCTAATATTTAATATTCCCATGTTATTTTATTTTTTATAATTATATATTGGTTTAAAATTACCTGCTATAAAATAATGTATAAAAAATATAGAAGCACAAGAAAATTATTTTTAATTCTGCAACATAATAAATTTTTACAACTATGAAATTAAGAAACACAGACATTATAAATCACGCAGTTGTAACAAATAAAAGGATCATTTTGGAAAATCAAGGTGTGTCGTGAATGGCATAAGCATTCTCAGCAATTCTTGTATACTTCATTTTGCATAAGATATGACCTGATTGAGATACTGAAAATAATATTGTCTTTAGTTAAATATTAACTTGCATTTTGATTGCTTTTGTTCTATCTGTAACATCTCTGAAGGTTAAAGGTAAAACTCATCTATTGAATATATTTTATCTGTTGGGAAGAAGGCCACAGTTTTCTTTTTACTTTTCATCATTTCTGTTAAGCAAATATAAAGTTTATATCAGCCTTCACATCATTTTTAGACTATTACATTGTTGCATAATAAATGTTACAAATGGCAGTGTTTCCAAAGAATTGCTACTATATGTATGGTATCAGAAAACTTCCTCTATCATCTTCATGTTTTATTTTAGATTATGTCAACTATAGTAAAATATATTTAATTATTTTTCTTCCAAATTCATTAAAAATTATAAAATATATTTACAATACTTTTCTTAATATATCATGAAATACTATGCAGATATTTAAAGTTAGAAATTTTTTTGATAAGTTAATTTATAAAAATAAACTGCTTCAAATATTAAATGCTTTTAATAATCATTAATTGTTTCACCTAGGATACTGTTCAAGCATTATATTTGGATTGCTCTCATCCTGCTCTAAGGAGAATAAAAAATATTGAGGCTTATGTGCAGAGATGTAAATATTAATATTTACTTAATTTTGAAGTCTAATATTATGAATTGTTTTCTTTTTGTGTGTTGTTCATTTGTATTATAAATCTATGGGTTCTATAGTTGTATGATTTCCAGTGATTCTCATGATTTAAAATTGTTTCACATTATGTATGACTTTAATGCAACTCTAATTTATTAATATGTTTTTAAAAAAAAGTAAGGAATATCTCTTAAGTAATTATTATAAAAACTTAAAAATATGTCTTTCATAAAAATTGAAGCATGTTTTTTGAGATCAAAATATTTATATTTCAATATTTACTCCACTACTGTTACAAAATGATTTTCAGTAATATATATTCAGAAAATAATTGAATGCTTAAAATAATAAAATTTGCAATAAATTGTGTGAACCAATATATTTTCTTCTAATTAATAAATATGTAGTGATTCAAAACTCATTTATCATTAAAAATAAATTCTGCAAAAAAACAGGATACATTTAAAGTTGAATTTTAAATTGAATTTATTAAAAAAAAAAAGCGATTATTGTGATGAATTATAATATATATATTAACAAATCAAAGGTAAAGAACCCATTGAAGTTTAAATATGCAGCATTGATAATAAATGCATGTTATGTAAAAATTGATTATTGTCTATTATATGCCTTGTTATACTATATAAATTACTTTTATTATAATTAATGCATATTTTCAGTATTTTCTTACTGAGAAAAAATGCTTTATTAATTTACATTGTTATAATAGTGCAAAAAAAAAAAAAAAAAAAAAAAAATTTGCAATGGATGTTGGATAAGCCTGAGAAATATTATTTATTTTATAGCGCCGATGCATCATTCCTAGAAATAAAGGAATGATGTTATTATGTTTATTTCTGTTTGGGTATTGTTAAAAGAAGCTCAAGTTTGTGCATTTAGTCTTTTGTTTATATAAGTGATTTTCAAGCTTTTTACTTTTATAATTCATTTTTTTTATCGTATGTCATGTCATCCATAATTACATCCATCTCTCCATTTTAAATTTAATCTCTCTCTTCTATGGAAAAAATTATATTATACTATATTTTACCCTTTTGGAAGAAATTATATTTTACTAATAATTCTGTAACAGGAGGTATGGGGAACTTCCCCAAACATTGCACAAATAAACAGCCTTTGTCAAAGTGACATTTTATTTCTTTTATTCTACATAAGCAGTATATAAATAGGGTAGAATTTCTACCCAGGTTTAAATGTTCAGACTATTAAATTGATTATTTGTGTGTAACAATAGAATAATTAATATTTCATTCAAAGACAAAAGTAATAAATTAAATGCTATGGATCATCTATCTAATAAGAAAATTTAATTGATGTAATTGAAAAACATTTGTCTAATATGTGATCATAAAAGATTTTTAAGAAATGTTTTTTCTTTAGATTTTTATGGTGGTGTAATTGGAAAAAAAAAAAAATTCTGTCATCATAATATTATAAAAGAAATCAGGATCTTTAATAATTTTACTTCTGAAGTTTGTTTTCATCTATAAGCTCTTATATTGTTTAATTTTTTCTATTATTTACAGTAATTTAAATTCTATTTGTAAGCAAAACTTGTACTATTTTGAATTTTGCACCCCACTGTCAACCACTGGTTGAAATAATTTAAGTTGTTGCTTAATTACAATCTCTAGGAACAGTGTACTTTAAGAAAAATTGCAAAATTGTAATTAAGATTCCTGTATAAGAAATTACAAATATTTTCAAGAAATTTAAGATATGTTTTATCTTTATGAAAATATAAGCAATTTAAATCAATATATTTTTTAGATGAACAAGCTGCACATTTCATAGAAAATTGTCGAATGAAGCCTGATGATTTTACTGTTATAAAAACAATTGGAAGGGGAGCATTTGGGGAAGTTCAGTTGGTAAGAAAAGTGTCATGGTTGTTTTTTTATCTTTTATTGTTTCCTGATTAGAATTTGAAACTAAGTTATATTAAAGCCATTTACAGCTATCTTCAAGTCATCTTCTCATTTATTACAGGTTAGACATAAATCAACTAAACGGTTGTTTGCCATGAAGTTGCTTAGCAAATTTGAAATGGTAAATATTTCAATCTCATTTTCATTTAATATTGTGGGTATGTGTAATTTTTTGATATTCTTTTCAGAAAATGTTATGAACATTTTGTTAATTTTTTTAAAAATCTGTTCCTTTCTGTAAGTGGGAAATTCAAGTTTAATGTCACATGACTTATTCATTGATGCATAAGTATTTGTTCTTTGTCTGATTCAATAGAATATTTTCAATGTAAAGATTCTTACATTACTCTTTTAAGTTAAATAAGTACGAAAGGTGACTTGTAATGTTGTGGAGGACAATTATTTTTTATATATGTAAAGAAACTTTTTTATTTTTTATTTTTATCACATAATAAAAATTTACAATTTATATTTGTCTTATGAGAAATTATTAAAATATAGAATTTTTATATGTATTTTTAGATTAAACGTTCTGATTCAGCATTCTTCTTTGAGGAACGTTTTATATTAGCCCATGCAAATAGCGAATGGATTGTCAAGGTATGATTAAAGTTAAGATTTTTTAAAAAAGTAACATTTTCAATATTCATTTTTGAGGTAAAAAAAAAGGGGGAGGGGGCTTAAAATTCAGCTTTTTAATTGATAAAAAATTATTCTTTCTTTGAAATGAATATGTAATATTTATAAATCTGAAATTTAATATAAAATTTTCTAGTAATTATATTCTTATTTTGAAAATAATTTGTTATTTCTTTACATTTATACTATTCTTTATAATTTCTATTCATCCTGGCATCTAATATATTAAAATGTTTTGATAAAATGAGAAAATTGTTTTTCAGTTGCAATTGAATTTCCCTAAAAATTAAAAACTTAATTTTCCTTTAATTTTAGTTACATTTTGCCTTCCAAGACTCTAAAAATTTGTTCATGGTGATGGATTATATGCCTGGTGGTGATATGGTAAATTTAATGTCCAATTATGATGTTCCTGAAAGTTGGTCCAAATTCTATTGTGCAGAATTGATTCTTGCAGTAGATGCTATTCATCAAATGGGTTTTGTACACAGGTATCAGAATGCTTCTATTTTTAAACATTAATGTTATCTTATTATTCAAAATGTTAATTTTAGATTGTTATTTCTACTTATTATATAGAGATGTAAAGCCTGACAATATGTTACTAGACAAACAAGGCCATCTAAAGCTCTCTGATTTTGGCACATGTGTGCGTATGAGTTCTGTAAGTTACAACATGCTTTTAATTTATTTATACATTTTTTTTTAATGCATATCTTAGTTTTATTAAACAAAATTAACTTAATTTTTTTTTTTATTTACATAAGGATGGATTAGTAAGATCTGATACAGCTGTTGGAACTCCTGACTACATTAGTCCAGAGGTTTTAAAAAGTCAGAATGGTAATGGTGAATATGGGAGAGAATGTGATTATTGGTCAGTTGGAGTCTTTTTGTATGAAATACTCATAGGTAATTTTATGATTATTTTTACAAAATATTAATATTTTATTATTTATAAATTTTAGTATAATATGTTAATTTACGTTAATGTACTGTAAATATTAGTTTCTATTAACTTTTATTTTAATTGCTTATAGCAAAAAAAAATTTTTAAATGAGTGTTTTTAAAAGAAATCTTTTTAATAATAATTAAAATTGCACTATTTTAATACATAATTAAACTTTTATCAATCATATACATACAAGTGATTCTTTTTTTGTGTGTGTGACACCTTTTCAAATTAAAGAAATTCTATCATCTGTGTGCAGAAAAATGTGAAAATAACATCAAATGAAATCTTTTATTTCATTACTAGCTTGTTTACTCAGTTATATGGTTTTGGTGTTTGAAAAAATTAACTTTAACTTTTGATTTGGTCAGTTAACTTTGCCTCCAGAATGACTTAACATCAAACAAAAAACAAACATTAACAAAAAAAATCAACAAAAAAGTTTTGCCTGCTTTCGGATTGTGAGGAGAAAGATTGGATTGCCATGTGAACATTCTTAAACCAAAGCTGATTGAACAGTTTTGGTCTGAGAATTGTTTCAATCATTAAAAATATTTATCATTAATAGAGTTAATTAATATGGTAATTAAGCATCAATAAATGTGTAATCGAAGTTCTGGTGTTTAAATGAATGATATTATAATTAGGATCCATAAATGTGTTTTTAAATTTTACCATTTGAAGTTTGGGGTAAGGTCAAAGTTACCTGGGTATTTATTTTCCTTATATTTTGTCAGATAGCAGAATGAATGTGGCTAAAATTTGAAGTAATTTGATTAGCTGATGTTCATCATCAAGTACTGATTTCATGAGTTCGACGTATTTCTGATTGTATTACAATGATATAACCTCATTGTTGTGTTATGATATCTCGATTAAACTAATCACCTAATATAACCGCCATGACTTAACTGTCTGAGGAGAATTGAAATGTTATTTTTATTTGCCAGCTGGCTTTTGTCTTGCAGTTATGATTTCTTTATATTTATCTGTTGGCATGCATTCCAAGGCTGTTTTAAACATTTTAATAAGATCCCTTGTGCTCGTGAAATATCCTTTGTATATTAAACATAATCTGACTTCTTATTCCCAGGATTTGGGTTTACCTTTGTTTAGTTTTCATTCATTTTGTTTCCAATAAAATACTGTGGTTTATCTGGCAGCGCACTCAACAATCCCATGTTATGGTAAGCCTGTTCTCGCACTATGAATTTTGATGGAAATCAATGCTATTGAACGATGTTATTTTTGCTTAAAAAATTATGTTATATTGGAATACTGTACCCAATATCCATATATTAATTTTCTATATATATATATAGAGAGAGATAAAAATGTAATAAATCCTCTGTGAAAAAGTTTTTGTAACCACAGGAACTAAAAATTCAGTAAAAGCAATTGTAGTTGTAGTCGCATTTCCCACAAGGGAATCAAATGCCGTATTGTTTCCGAATAATATTGGCTGTGTTGATTGCCAGCTAGGAGTATAAATCCTTTTCTGAGGAATTGTAATACTTATAATATTGTGCAATTTTTTTAAAAGGAGTAAGTAAACAATAATAGCAAAAGCAGTTAAAAAGGTTACCTTATAATGTAAAAATTAAAAGGGTTGTATTTTCTCCAAATTTTTTCACAACTCCCTCCAGTAACATGTACAACCAACTAATTATTGAACACTGTATTTGATTTTTTTTTTTTTTTTTTTTTAATGTATTATGCAAATAAAAATTTTGTTATTATTTAGTAAATACCATTTCAACTATATATATAAATATTGTTTTTCTAATAAAAATGCTAATAAATGACATTTATAAGAGTATATCATAATCTTAAAAATAAATGTGGGAGGGTTTTTTCCAAGTACTTTTATACCTTAAACTAATATATATAATACATACATATATAAGTTGATTATGAAAACTCTATGTAATCAAATAAAATTATTAAAATCTTTATTTATTTATATTTGTTTTAAGTTTGTGGTTATTGAAAAGAATCAGTTTAAATTGGGGACTATTAATCGGGTATTTTTAATGTAATATACAGTTCACTCTTTTTAAGCAGTGAAATTTTATTATTAATAGTTTCATCTATATTTTGAAACTGAAACACATGCAAGATTGTTAATTATATAATATTTTTAAGGTGATACTCCTTTCTATGCTGAATCCTTAGTTGGTACTTATGGCAAGATAATTGATCATAAAAATTCCCTAACCTTCCCAGAAGATGTAGAAATTTCCAAAGAAGCTAAGCACCTTATATGCTCTTTTCTAACCGACAGGTAATTACAGATAATGTTTTAATCAAAAACTTTTTAGAATTGAAATTCTGTGTAGAATAAATGATTAAAATAATTGTATGAATTTTAGACATGAGCGATTAGGAAAAAATGGAGTCGAAGAAATTAAAACACACCCTTTTTTCATCAGTGATGAATTTACATTTGAAAATCTCAGAGAATGTAAGTTTGATTTTTATATAATTATATTCATAATAGTATATATATTATCAGTATATTACATATTATCAGTATAATGCTTTACAATAAATTTTTTCCTGCCTTTATATTCGCAAGAAAAATATAGCCATAAAATATTTTTAAATATATATTATATATTGACTGTTGTCAAACATCTAATTGTAATATTTTGTTAGCTAAAAAATAGTTTTATAATTGTTTTGCATAGTTTCATAGAAGACAACTTTAATAGATCTTTTGTAAAATATTCAAATTTTTATTTAATAAAGAAGACCTTATTTTATTTATTTTTGGAATGTTATTTTTATTAACTCAATTTTCTGTTATTTCCTTAGAGAACAGAGATTGTCGTGTGTTAAAAGTTCAGCTTAAAAGCAGATGTTAAATAAAAATATGTCTGTACAATTGCTTCTCAGAATCAATATTTTTAATTTTGTTTCATTTTTTCAGGTATTCCACCTGTTGTTCCAGAAATAGTTACTGATGATGATACTAGTAATTTTGATGATATTTCAGCTGAAGAAATTTCAGAGGAAAAATTTCCAGCAACTAAAACTTTTGCTGGTAATCACCTCCCTTTTATTGGATTTTCCTATTCTGGAGATTATCAGTAAGTCTTAATATATAACATTTTTATTATATATTATTTTATGGAAGCTAACTTTTATATTTATAGATCTTTTGTAAAATATATTTATATTTTTATTGATTTACTGAAGTTCTTATTTTTTTCTATTTTTGAATTACTATTTTTATTGGCACTATTTTCTATTATTTTCTTGGAAAATAAAAGCTATTTTGTGTTAACTTTCAACTTAGAAGATGTTGGGATCAAATGAATAATGAATTTCATTTGGTCTCATCACTCCAATAATATATTTGGCAAATTGTTTTCTAAATTCATTATTGGAGATGAATGATCTGTAATGTGCTACCCCCCTCCCCCCTTCCTTTTTTTGCATTTTTACGGTTTTCATCAATCTCCCCTCCCTACCTCATGTTTTATTTGTTTTTCAAGTTGTTGATTGTTATTCCTTGGTCTGTATTTGCTGATGTTTTAAGTTTTTTTTAAAGAATTTGTTATTTTTTAAATATTATTTAAATTCTGTTACCTATCTAATTATTTAAATGCATACCTCCTGTCCAGTTTTTACAAGGGCTAACACTTTTGCTTAGTAATTTTAAATTATTTTACTTTTTTATATTGATACTAATATTATTAACTTACTGAGCAAAAACCCTTATGTTTTTACAAGATAACCATGCAAAATAAATTTAATACTGATGCATAATTTAATGATGATACTGAGGACTTAATCCAAGCAGGATGCATTCTAAAAATGAAATACACAAATTCTAGGCTTAATACACTAATAATAGGCTAAAAATATGCATAATTCACTAAATATATATATATATATAATAATTTATTAGACTTGATTTTTAGTAATTTAATACAGATGCTAAAAGAAGGAATTTAGGCAAACACAAATATGCATATTTTTATTAACTATTATGTATAATAATAATTTACATAAATTATATAAACATTTAATGTAAACTTACTTTCTACTCCAGTTATATTATTAATAGATAATAATGATAATCTTAAAATTTAAGCAAACCCACACAAATTTGACTAGTCATTTTTTTTAAAGACAAACATGCATGCATTATTTAAAACCACATTTAAAAATGCGATCAAACATAACGGGAGGCCATCATAACCAAACATCAGGTTGTGGTAATTTGAGTAATGAAGAACTGAAAACGTGATGCCAAACTGGGGTCGTAAAGGAATCATAAAATCCCCAGATGTTAAATAAAAATCTTCTGCTTCTGAGTAATTGGTTCTAAGAAATAATATATTTCCAAGAATTCCAGTAATCCAAGTGTAAGATAAAAATTAATATTTTGGGAGCAGAAATACTGATCGATTTTCTTTATTTAATACTATTTTAAAAAGTTTGTAGTTTGAAGCAATATTTTAAACAGGTTTTTAAGTAGATTTTTTTTTTTAAAGTTCAAAAATGTATTGTTGTTAAATTTGATTATTTTATATTTTTTCTCTCAAAAATTGTATACAATTATATATAATTGTAACTTTCTCCAAATTCGTTATTTTTATATTGATATTTAAAGTAAATTTATTATCTAACCATTAACAGCTAATGTAACTAAACAGTTGGTCTCATATATTAACCATTTTATCTATTTAAAATAAATATTATTGAAGTTTTACCATTAATTGTATAATTTTTTCATCACTATATACAAAAAAAAAAAAAAAAAAATTTTACAAATGAAATTTTTCAAAAATACAGTATTTAGTCCTGATCTTCAATTAATAAAAAGCAATTTAATTTATAAGTTAGTTGATGTATTTTAATTATAAATTTTCATTTTTGTACATATTAATATATAAATTGATGCATAATATAAATATTGATACATGCATACTACTGTGCTCAAAAAGTAAGACCAATTTTTTTTTCCCTTCAAAAGCTCTATTTTTCCAAATTTATTTAATCGCCTTCAAAGTAATCCCCTCCGGATACAGTGCACTTATGCCCACGTTTTTTCCAATCCTCAATGCATGCTAAAAAATCATAGGCCTGGATGGCCTTCAAAGCGAGCGCCAATTCACGTTAAATCTCTTCAATCAACTCAAACTGTGTCCCCATAGGGGTCTTTGAGTTCAGGGAATGGCCAGAAGTCGCATGGTGCTAAATCTGGGGAATACGATGATTGTGGAACAATATGGGTTTCATTTTTGGGTGAAAAAGTCACAAAGAATCATTGCAGTGTAAGCTGGTGCATTATAGTGATGCAAAAACTGAGTTGTTTTTCCATAAATGTGGCCTCTTTTTGCAAATAGCGTCACGCAAACGACGCATAACACTCAAATAATATTTCTTGTTGACAGTTTGGCCCGGCGGAAGGAATTCATAATGTACCACACCACAGTAATCGAAGAAAGCAATCAACATGACCTTGATGTTTGAGCAACTTTGCTCTTTTCAGTCTTGTTTCACCTTTGTCACAATATTCGTTTGATTAATCAGTTGTTTCCGGGTTGTAAGCATAAATCCAAGTCTCATCTCCAGTTATGAGGCATCTCAACTTGTCCTGATAGTCAGAAAGCATTGTTTCACACACTTCAACGCAACGTTGTTTTTCCAAACAATTCAGTGGTTTCTGTACCAATCGAGATTTGAAGTGTTTGAGGCCCAAAACATCTTTTAAAATGGAATTGACTGATTCTATTGAAATTCCAATATCATCAGCAAGGTCTCTAATTGTAAATCGATGGTTTGCAAGCATCAAATCTTTAATTTTTTGGACATGAATTTCGTCAGTTGATGGTTAACCAGAGGGCTCTTCATCTTCAGCACGTTCTCTGCCTTCTTTGAACTATTTATACCACTTCTAAACATTTATTTCCAATATAGGAATGCTCAACGAATGCTATCTGCAACATTCTAGTTATATGTTTCCGCACACGAATATTCATACCGCAAACAAAATTTAATGCAAGTTCTTTGTTAATTAATTCAGACATTTCAAAAATTGCCAAAATCACTTTTAGTGTCTCACAAAGTCAAGCTAACTCAAGCACTAATGAAAATTTTGACTAAAATTTCACACAGATGTCAAGGACAGTAAATTTCATATGCCCGGGAAATTTAAATTGAAAATCGGTTTTACTTTTTGGGTACAGTAGTAATAATTGCTCATGTGCAATCAAATTTATATGTATCTTAAAATTTACTAAATACTCGTGTTAATTGACCTTCTATTGATTCATTGGGGTTTTTTTTTATTATTATTATTTTACTTAAATTTGAGTAATATTTATATAAAATTTTATTATTTTTAGATTGATGTCCCGTGGATTGTCTAATAAAAACTCAGATGAGGTTAGTTATACAATATTTTGCATTGATTATTTATTTTTTACTAATAATAAAGTTAGTTAATTAAATCAGTTGTTATCTATTGATGTTGTTTAAAGTAAAATTTTATTTAAAATATCAAACAATTAATTACGTTTTTTTTCCCCCTTCTTTTGAATGGTGTATGTTCCTTTTTTGGCATTACAGACAGATAAGGTAAATTCCTATATTTTTATTTCTTATTTTTGATTTAAATTTATAAAATTAATTTTAATTCATATTGTAAATTTTGTTTAATTTCTTCTTTTGCTCTAATATTTTAAATTCTTTATATCTCTTTTCGTGTCTTGAAGTTTATTAATTTTTTATTTTTCATATATTTCGTTTATTTTAGTATGCTTTCTAATATTTAAAAAAAAAAAATTTGTAGTAAATTTTTAAGAAATTAATAAAACATTTACCTTATCAATTGTAGGAAACTGACTTTTAAAGCTTTAAAATTATCTCTGGATTTTTCTCATGTTTTCAATATATATATCTATTTATTTATTCTCTTGCAATGTCATATTAATAATTGAATAATCAAGATAGGTTTTAGCTTATTACTTGGCAATGGTAAAGTTTAGAAACTAAAATACCCTTAAGCATCTGTTATGATTAATTATAAACTTAATATTTATACTTTAAATAAATAATCTGATATTTCTAATATATAACAAATTCATTTTATGATATCTATATTGAAGAATAATTGATAAATTATAATTTAAGAAGCTCATTCATTTGTAAATGAAAAATAATAACATTCTTTTATAAATAAAAAAAATGTTTAAAAAATAATTGTTTAAAATCAAATTTCTCTTAAAAATACACCGTTGAAAGTAAACGAAGCTTCATATATTCATGCATTCAATCTTTCAACTTGTAGTGATAATTTTGATACAAATTGAACAACTATTAATTTAAATGTAAATTTAGAAGCAACAATTATTTATTATTTTTAAAATTATTATCAATTTGAAATGTTATTATATCGATTGACAAATATTCTCTTTTAAAAATAATCAAACATTTATAAGTTATTGGGTATCAATTTAATAAAAGCCTTGCTTTTAAGAGAAATTTTTTTTTTTTAACATGGTGTAATTAGTAGAACTTCTTTAATCTCTTTAGAAATATTTCATTACAAATTGTAATTTAAAGCAACTAAAATAAAAAGAATGTCCTGTTGTGCTTTTTAGATGTACTGTAATATTAAGAAAATAATTTTATAAGAAAAAATTATTATTTATATTTTAAAAAAATAAATAATTCTAATAGTAAATAATAAGGTATATTTGATATGAATTATACAAAAAAAAGTACTTAGTACTTTTTTTCTTAGTATAAAAGAAAGTACTTTTTGATATGAATTATAAAAAAAATTCTTATCAAAAAGTGCTTAGACTTTTTTTATAAATATTCTAATTGATTTAGGTTTAAAGAAGGTTTTATTTTATTAATTTCGAAAGAATTAATTTCAGATTATAATGCTAAAAGTTTTTTTTTTTTAATTCTTAAAATAAATGCTATAGTTTTACAAGAAATATCTTAACTACATAATTTCAACATTATCAATTATTTTAGCTGAAAAAATATCTTAATATTTTTTCTTATAGAATATTCAAAATGCAGAATACCTTATTAAGATTGAAAAACTGGAGGAGGAGATTTATAGTTTGAGTAGTATGAATGATGAATTAGAAAAAAAATATAGGTAATTGATTTTGATGTGATTAATATTGTATAAAAAATTTTTTTTCACTTAGTGGGTTCGCATCAATAATTACTAGTTTATTTTATATGAAATATATATTCATAGCAATAATTTTTGAAAGATTTCCACATTGTTTCATTCAAATGTATTAATCAATTTTTAATTTGCTGTGAAAGTATTTATCATTTTAAAAGCAAACTGAAATTTTTTGTTCAATGATTGCATTAATGATTTTTTTGAAGGAATCTATCATAGTTTATTTATTTTCTATTTTTACTTGTGCATGATATATTGTTCTTGATTAATAATTCTCATGGAACTATTTTATAATATACATATCTATATTTTTTTTTATCAGGGACATAATCCTTGACAATTTTCTGTCATATCATGTTCAATGCAAATTTTGGTAATAATGCAGTTTTAGAGTGACCTTCGGTCATATGTTTACTTAAATTAGCTGTTATTCATTTTATTTAGCTTAGCCTGTTTTTCTAATTTTGTATAAAAGATTTTTTCATAATAACTTTTACAAGTTCTGTAATATTTCATTTCATAATTAAAGAAATGCATTATAAATTTAGAGAGTAAATTCTAAAAGTGATATATATATATATAATATTGAAATTAGTTAGATTTTAATAAATTGGTAAAAAGGTCATAAGAGTAATTTGATCAGTTGTCGTGTGATTATAGCAGAAATTTTCATTGTTTTAGAGAAAAATATATTAAATTTAAATGTCTTTTTTTTAACTGGAATAATTTAGGAATGGTAAACTGTCATGCAATTTTAGCAATAGCTTTGCCTCCTCATTAAAGCTATTTGAATATTTTCTTCGTAATTTTTTTCTGATGTGCATGAAAAACACTTATATTATTAAAATGTATATTGTATTTTAACTTCCTTTAGGTTTTCCCTTAAGCAACTTGAAAATTTTGCCAACCAACAACAAAATGTGTCAGTTATAGAAAAAGAAAACCGTGAAATGGAGAAAAGTGTTGCTATGTTAAAACATGATCTCAAAGAAGTAAATAGAAAATATTTATTTTTTACTAGTATTCATTATACTCTTGGTTTTCAAATGCAGAAATAAAAATTCCTATTATTACTTTGTAGGTACAACGTAAATTAGAGTATGAAATGGAAAATAGACGAAATGCAGAAGAAAAATTAGATCAATTATCAAATCGAATCAAAGAAGAAAAAATGCTACGTGCTCAAGTTTCAGCCTCAAGCAGTCAAATGAGTGAAAAAGTTTTTAACTTAGAAAAGGAATTCAAAGAATTGAATGAAAAATTCAAAGTAGAATCAGAAAATAATTTGAAACTCAAAAAATCAAATGCAGAAGCATTACTTGTAAGTGACTTCCATTTTGTAAGAATAACTTATATTATTGTATGTGGGAAAAGGAAAACAAAAATATTATTTTTAATTAAAACATGAAAACTATTTAACAAAAATATAGATTCTTAATGGGCAAATTTATTTTAGTAACAAATAACTTTGTTTTATTAGAGCGATGTTTTTGTAATTTCCTCACTAATTAAATTATCTTTTTTTTATTTTCAGTGTATTTCAACCAAAGACCAATCCATACAGGAACTTCATGAAAAAATAACATCGTTACATAATTCAAATATCTCTAGAGAAAAAACTATTAGAAATCTTGAAATGCAATATGAGGAAAGACTGCAACAAGTATCGGATAGAACATCTGAATTAGAAAGTAAGTTTTCTATTTATCATCCTTTTGCAAATTTTAAAAGAAATAATATGAAACCTGACAATAAAATAAATGTCAGTCTTTAAAATTTTTAGATCTTCTCTTCATTTTATACAACAATATTAAAAAATTTCAACAGAAAAAAAAAATGTTTACAAATTTTGAAGGGGGGGGGATTTTTTTTTTTTTTTAATTGCTTTATTTCTTAAGATTTTTATAAAGTCTGATGAATATGGATCATCCATTAGAAATATAATAAGACTTTTAATATTGCTAAATTATGTAAACAGTGATAAATTTCAACATAAAAAAGCCCTTCAAATGACAATTTTTATTCTCTGGTTCTGAAATAAAATTTTCAGACAATTTCAAATGCATGTTTTTAAAAGTAGTTCTCCTATTGATAAATGAATTCTCATTTGTCTATTATTTCTAATAATTTTTGTTTGAAGTTGTGTATATAACTATGTTTTCAAATGCATGAAATTCATTTATGCCATTTGAAGTTATACTTTCTTATTATTATATAAATTTGAGTCTCCTTTAAATTAATTTTAATGTTCTCATAATTATATTTTCTTAAATATTCATTTTACCTTGTTTTATATATATATATATATATATATATATATATATTTGCATAAATATTTTATTTGTTTGAAAATCATTCCATTTGTTTCAGATCGTAAACATGCTTTGGATTTAGAACTGGAAAGAGCATCTATAAGAGAAAATAGCCTTGTTGCTGAAAACCGAGAAATTAATAATAAATTTGCAGAATTAGAAAAAGTAAAATATTTTCTTAATATAAATTAGAATTTTTTTAAAGAAAATATTTGAATATATAATTAATGATGTTTGTAATATGTTCTTTCAGAATCATGCTATGCTTGTGTTAGAATTAAAAAATTTACAAAAGAAACTTGATGAAGAAGCAGCTGCTCATAGGAAAGATTTAGATAGTTTAACTGCTGATAAAAAAAGATTACTTTCATCAACAGAAGAAGCAAATCTTGAAGCTTTGCAAGGTTCTTAAATTCATTACATTTCCAGTTGAACCCATTTACTATAAGAAAATGTATACAAGAACAAAACAAAAAATTTTTAAGTATTCATATTTATCTTAAAGTAAACAAGTAATGTAGTAATGCAAGAACAAGTTTTCAAGTACTTGTTCAATACAAATATTTTTAAATTTAAATTACAACTAGATAACTGATATTATGCAATTTTTTGAAAAATACTTTTACTTTTTTATAATGTAATATATTGTTTTTGGTTTATATAATTACTATTTTTATATGAGATATTCCCATAAATAAAAAAGATTTAAATCATTTATTAGAAAGATATGTATATATATCTTAATTAACATGACAGAATTCTAAAACATTGTTTTTCTAATTCCAGTTTTCTTACTCATTCTTGAAATGTTAAAAACTACATATTTTCATTGAAATTTGTTTCATTTCATTGAATTGCCAAATCTCGATTTAGACAAAAGCCTCTGAATATTTTGTCATTTTCCTGCCTACCCATCTGAGGATTTTCGTTCTGATTTTTTTTTTAAATTTAATTTTCTTCCACTTTTTGCTAAGGGGGCTTAGTTTGAAACTTGATTTAAGGTAGTCCATGCCTAAGCTGGTGATGAGTACAATAAATCTGTAGCCAAAATATCCTTGCATTTATTTGAGGAAAGGGGGAAGGGTTTGAATCCCTAGATGACACTCTTGAGTGTTCATTAAAAATTATGGTAATATAACTTTACCCATGTTGTTCTCAAGCATGTAATGGTGCGGTATGATATAGTAATTATATAATTTCATGTAAAATTAAAAATTTTACATTATATTGTTCTTGAAATTTTTAGTTTTCTAGATATTTCTAAATCACTTCAATTTGTCTGTTAATTAGCAGCTTAATAATTTTATTATTTTTTTCTGAAAATAATTTTCTTCTCTTTAAATTTTATAATCTTATGTGTAAATAAAAAAAAAAGTTAATAGTCAATAAGATAATTTTATAAAATCAAAATTATCTAATTTAAATTGATCTAATTAAAAATTTTAACTTAGCTTTTTATATATATTTAGCTTTTAATATTATATTGCAAAAACAAATTAACTTGCTTACTTTTACAGCTCTTCAGATTAAATTGAATGAAGAGAAAACTATAAGACAAAAGTTAGAACAGATGAACATGTCCAAAGAAAGAGAAATTTCGATGCTTACTGTTGAACAAAGGCAACTGAATTTACAATTTCAGAAATTAGAAGGAGAATATATTAAAGAAGTTGAAAAGGTCAGGTTTTTTTTTTTTTTTTTTCCTCCATATTAATAATTGTAAGTTTTCTATTTGTGGAAGTTTCATTTGTATATCAAATACAGAAAATAATCTTAGTCTGATGTTACTCAAGCTCAGTATTATTCAGGGAATTCTATATAAATTAAAAGATTATTTACATCTTACAGCATTCTAAAACATTTTTGGCTAACAACAGGATTAATGTTAAATGAAAACATGTACATGTCCTTCTGTTTTCATAACAATATTTAAATGAATATTTTCCTCCAAGAAGTTTTCTTGAAACCCTTTTTATCCCCTATTTTGTGGGTATAGAGTAGCAAGTTTCTAATGATGTATGTATGCATGTACTACAAATGTAGAGAATAATCCAAGACCCTTTTTAATATGTTATAAATCATGTAGATTCCTTTTACTTATACTTAGGGCTAAGCATGCATACTTTTGAATAATATTAACATGTATTAAAAATGTTTTCTATATTGATATATTTAGTATTAAATACTTATACTCATAATAGAATCTTTAACATTTAATTTTGATGAAAAGATATTCTTGGAAAGATACTTTATTGTCCTTATATTATTAAATATTTAGAATTCATGAACAATTCAAAAAATTTTTTGCTATTAAACAACAGCAGATATTATAATTAGTTGCTTTTTAATTTTAATATTGTTTTAAGAATTTTATTATTTATTTTTCAAGCAAATACTATTCAGCATATTAAACATGTTACAACTTACTCTTCCTTCACATAAGTAGTTCATGTTATAATATTTTGAATTTAAAAAAGTAATTTTATTTTCCTTAATTTTCTTTTAGTCTTAAACTAATTATTTTTATTTTGTAGGTAAAAGCATTATCACAAGATTATGAAGAAGAGTGTCAAAAACGTTCTAATCTACAGTCTGAATTAACTAATCAGTTATCAGAAAATAATAAACTGAAAACCAAAGAAAAACAACTGATTCAAGATCTATGTAATCTTCAAGAATCTAAACGATCCATAGAAGAAGAATTAAATAAAATGAAAATGTAAGTTGTGTTTGGATTTATGTTATTTTAAATGATAATTTAAGGTTTATATGTATTTTTCTTTTTGAAATGTTAAAAGTCAGACCATTCTTTCTAAATGAAAGATGTTATTGTTGATGTTTAATAAATCTAAATTTAAATCAATTTAATTTTTGTAATAAATTTTAATTAAATAGAAAAAAAAATTATTTTATTGTTCTGTTGGTAGATTATTTTAAAACTTGAATGCTTTTTTAACCATTTATATTGATTAGGTAATTATCTTCATTATATCTACACCGAATCAAATTGAATATATATATCATCTATATTTTTTATAGGATTAAGTCCATGGATGATTTGCAGATGAAAGAGTTAGAAGATCAACTTGAAGCTGAGACTTATTTCTCTGTAAGTAATGAGTTTTTGTTTTTAAAGTAGGTTTTATGAAACATTTTTGTAGTCTCTCCTTTTTTAATTTTAGCAGTTAACTTTAAAATAAATTTTATAGTGATTCAATATGATAAACTAAAAACCATGAAGGTTTTCTGATTTTAAATTTATTATAATTTCTAACTAAAAGTATTTTTATCTCAGCTTTAAAATAAAAATAATTTTTTTTACATCATAATTTGTAAATTCAAAGTGGTTTTTATTTTATTTTTACTTTTCTTTGTAGACACTTTATAAAACTCAAGTAAAAGAACTGAAAGAAGAAGTAGAAGAGAAACAGCAGTTGGTTATGGATTTTGAAGGTGAAAGGTAGGTTTTTATTACATTTAAAAAAAAAATTATAAATATATTATAGTTTTATTTTTAATTTACACTTACTGTGATATTTGTCTAAATGTAATCAATATATTTATTTATTTAATTATTATTATTATTTTTAGGAATAACATATATCATCAACTACAAATTGCAGTTGCCCGTGCAGATTCCGAATCTCTTGCTCGTTCTATAGCAGAAGAAACTATTGCAGATCTAGAGAAAGAAAGAACTATGCATGAATTAGAATTAAAAGATCTTATTTCAAGACATAGAACAGAATTATCAAATAAGGATGTTACAATATCAAATGTAAATTTTTATTTGCTTTTAAAAATGCATATTTTTTTAATTTAACCGTTAATGAACATAACAATCAAATAAAAGTATATATTTGTATTTTGCATTGACCAATATAAAAACAAGAAATTTTATGTTTTTCTTTTTTAACCGTACAGTTGAAAGATAAAGAAAATGAATTTAAAAAGACTATTGAACATTTAACTCAAGAAAAAGAAGAGTTCAGTGTAAAAGTACTTTCTCTGCAAGAGGGTAAGCTTTAATCAGAATTCCTTTTTTAAAGTTTTATTACCTAATTATAGTTTTATTACTTGATTTTAGTCATAGTACTTCAATTAATTGTTATTTTTCTTAGAACTGATGAATCTCAGAAATCAATCAGCAAATGTTGATGATCAAATTCAGCAACTAAACAAACAAATTCAACAGGAACGTTTATTGAAACTGCAGGTAAGAAAGTATATGTGAAGAAAATTTTTTCTTTTAATCATTAATTTCTTTTAAGCATTTAAAAACTTATATTAATTTTTTGATATTTAATTTTCCTATTTTATATTTGAACTTGATTTACTAAATATAGTTGTTAATTGATGATATATTTTAAATGTTTTTCATAATGAATGTAGTAGTTTTTATTGTTGTTATTAACTGTTTTATATACAGGCTGTGAATAAACTGGCTGAAATTATGAATCGTAAAGACTGGTCAGGAAAGAAAAATAAATCTAATGCTACATTTGATCTTAGAAAGAAAGAGAAAGAATGTCGTAAGATTCAACAAGAATTAACACTAGTAAGTATAATTTGTGAAAAATGAACATAACTTTGTTAATTAATTCTTTTAGTTTACCATTAAAATATTTCTAAGCAGTAGTTTTCTTATTCATTTATTTGTATCTATCTTGATACAATGTATAGAAAAACTAGTTGTGTTTATATCTGGTATATAAAATCACGTAAGGGCAAATTAATTATTATAAAGGATAATAAGAAAGCAAAAATAGTTATCTTATAATTTAATATATTTATGTAAATCATCAATTCTGATGCATGATGGCTGATGTTATGCACTAAAAAATTAAATCAGATATTCTAATTAAATATATTTATAATAACCTTTATTTTTCTAATATATATGTATTATTTAAAAATTTAAGTAACTTAATGTGGTTTGATTTAATAATTATGTAGAATCAGAACTTATCATGTAAATTGGAAGTAAATTTAAATTTTAAACTATAAACAATCAAGTTAAAATTATTTTATTCTGAAGCTTATAGGAATACTGATTTAAATAAATCTTATGTAGAAAAAAAAAGTCATTTGTATATATTTAAAATTTCCATTGACTTGATTATTATTTCTTAAATTTATAACTTTTAATAACCTCTCATCCCAATCAATAAAAATTTTAAAATGTTGGCATTATGCTTTGAAAAAATGTTTTTTGTTAAGAATTATCAGCATTAATTTTTTTTTCTCTGTGTATTAGGAAAAAGAAAAATATAATCAAATGATTACACGCTTCAATAAAGAACTTTCTGAAATGCAAGCTTTACTTTATGATGAAAGTCAAGCAAAATTAAAAATACAAATGGAATTGGATTCTAAAGACTCTGAAATTGAACAACTGCAACATAAATTAGCTCTTGTAAATAGTGAAAATGCTAGTTTTAGTAGTGGAATAGAAGATAATGATGATGGCTTTCCTGGTAAGATTGCTCATATTTATATCAAAATAATAGAAGAGTAATTAAAAATTTTTTAAGTATCAAAATTTATACAAAAGGGAGGCTATTATTAATTATTTATATATTCTATTACATTTATCAAAATAAAAAATTGGATGTTATATATCGTTAAAATGCCTTCATATTGTATTTATATCCTATCTTCTGCAATTATAAAATATTCTGTTTTATAATATTCATAATTTCATGATATTGAATTATAAATAAATAAATAATGAGGTTTCTTAAAAATTTAAGCACTAATGAATATTAACACAAGTTAAGATTTGTCACAAAGAAAGACTATTGAAATAAAAATAATTTTAATCCTTAATAATCTTAAGTATTTTCATTAAAAGTTGCTGCATAACAAGAATTTTTTTCCCCTTGAATTAGTTTAAGATTAATATTATGTGACAACTCTCCTGATTTATTTGGGAGACTCAATTTTCCTCCCCTTTTCTCAAACTCCCAAATTTTATTAAAAATCAGGAAATTTCCTTAAAAAAGGGATTTTTGTACAAGAAACAAAATTTTGCAGAAAATCCCTATTAATGAAACTAAAATAATCCATTTCAAACAAAAGAATAAAAGGTGATCTATGTGAAAATATCTTAAAGCTTAACATCACTTCCTTGAAATGCTGCAGGGCTGTTTACAAAAGGTGGAAGAAAAAAAAAAAAACTGAGTTGTGGTTTGTGTGAGATTTAATACAGTTTTTTTCAAATATTAATTCATTAATTAAATTTAATTAATTAATTTTAGTTTTTTTTTACATTTAAGTTTCATGTATGGAATAATAGATGGCTTTTATATTGGATTTCTTTTTGTATTACTTGTTTATTTTATCTAATTGTTAACTGTGGGGATTTTTAATCTGATAAAAATAAATGGCATTAACACTGTTTTTTGTTTATTTTTATGCATCTACATGTTTTGTATCCAAGTATAGGAGCTATGGCAAACCTATTGTTATATTTCATTCAAGAAAAATAATAACAAAAGATCATTTTAATTATTTATCAAGAGTTTTATTTGGAAAAGTTTGCCTGCTTGAAATAATTTTCACTCAGAGAACTGCTAATATTTATATTTGTAAATCCCAATGCAATTTTTTAATTTTCATTTTATTCATAATTTGTTTGTTTTTAATAAAGATAATTTGTTAAATCCCTATTTAACGTAAAATTAGAAAATCCCTACATTAATCCTTCCCAACTCAAAAGTCTCCCAGATTTTCATTCCCTAATGTTGTCAGCTGTGAAACGGTTTTGCTTATCTGAATTTTTTTTTTTTTTTTTTTTTTTTAGTACATGTGTAAAGCTATAATTATGATAAAAATATAAAATTTTATTAATTGCATTTCTTTTTTCTAATTGAAATTAAAAAATATTTTTGAAAAATATCTTGAATGGCTACATACATTAATTATATGTTCTAATTGTCAAAGCATTATGACTTTGCCAAACCTGATTAAAATTATATTATTACTAATATTATTGTTATAAATTAATAACCAAGTAGATATTCTAAATGATTATAAAGACAATTTTTTACTTGCTTATTATTTGCCTTCCTCATTATCTTGCTTAAATATAAAGGTAAAAAATTATTTGCTGTATAAAATAATGCTAAATTTGATACAGATTTTTGCTTTCATGTTCAATTTTTAAAAATTTATAAATACGTTTTAGTGCATCAAAATGAATAATAAAGTTGGCATCTTTGATTCTAGTAATTTATGTTTAAAGTGTACAATACAAATCATTTAAATATAATGATTTATTCAGACTTTTTTTTAAAATTTATCATAATGTTTCAGAAATTCGATTGGAAGGCTGGTTGTCCATTCCCAGCAAGCAGAACATCAAAAGACATGGTTGGAAAAAGTTGTATGTCGTTGTCAGCAGTCGTAAAATTATATTTTATAATAATGAAGCTGATAAGCTAAATGCTGATCCCATTATAATTTTGAATTTAAATAAGCTATTCCATGTTCGTCCTGTAACACAAGGAGATGTCATTCGAGCAGAGGTTAAAGACATCCCCAGAATATTTCAGCTCCTTTATGCTGGTGAAGGGGAGAGTAGAAAGCCCGGTGACAGCTCTCATTTAGAAATGTCATTGCCAAAAGATGTGAGTAATTGATAGCATTTATTCTTTTTTTTATAAATGATTTTAATTTTTGTAATTATATTTAATTCCTTTAAAACCTTCTTAATATTTATTACAGATTTGATTTTTATTTCTTAATACTTAATAATTTTCTTTGCGTAGTAATATTGGGCACTCTGTTATTTTTTTCATGATAAACTTACTAATTTGGCCAACAATTTGTTATAAATATAGTAAGTACTAAGTATGTGTCCATAAATTTATTATTAAGCATTTCTTTTTAAAGTAATTTTATCACATATCTTATAAAAATTATTTGTTTTCAATAATTTATTTTTATCAATAAATTTATCTGAGAATGAGAATGGTCAACTTTATTTATCTTTGAATTTACCTATGGCTTTGAAATATAAAAAATAAAAAAAAATTGCTATTATGGTATACACCAGAATTTATAATATAGTTTTATGCTAAATAAGCATGTAAAAAATGGATAAAAAATATGAATTTTTCTGGTGAAAAGTTTTAATAATTGCTGATTTCAATGCTTATTTGTTTATATATGTATATTTTTCTAAATATTTTTAAAGTATGCTTGATGGATGCTGCATTTTATTGTTTTGCTTGTCATATTGAAGCTTTTTTTAATTACATTAAAAAAATTTTAGACCTCACAAGCATATTCATTTCATTTTATAGACAATGCAGCTAGGTGTGCTTGAACATAAAGGGCATGATTTTGTATCTATAAATTTTCATATGCCAACAGCATGTGAGGTGTGTCCAAAGCCAATGTGGCATATGTTTAGACCTCCTCCTGCTTTAGAATGTAGAAGTAAGTTTCACTTTTACTCATAATTTTATTATATTGACCAATTTAAATATATGCATTTTTTTTTTTTTTTTTTTTTTTTTTTTTTTTTTATTTTTTTTTTTAGTTGTTGAATATATTTATATAAGGAATTTTGCTAATTAAAAATTGTCAAATTTTGAAGATTTAGATATGCATTTATAAATTATCAAAGAATTATTAATTTAATTAAATCAAAATTTTGATACAGATTGAATTTTTCTTTGATAAATTTGTGTATAGAATTTTGAAATATAATTATGGAAACTATATCTATTTCTATAAAAATTAAAGTGCTACAAATTATGAATGTAATTTTTTAATTTGTGGTATTTAGGATGCCGTTTAAAAGTCCACAAAGACCACTTAGAGAAGAAAGAAGATTTAATTGCTCCTTGCAAAGTTAATTATGATCCTAATTCAGCCAGAGAATTGCTACTTTTAGCCAATTCAGTTGAAGAGCAGCAAATGTGGGTTTCTCGACTTAGAAAAAAAATAGAGAAATGCGGCTATGCTGCACAGCAAGAATCGAGAGGTGGTTCACCAAGGTAATATTTTTTAATTTTGCTCATAAAATTGGAATGTCTCTTTTTATCTTTGACCAATATGAAAATTACATTGTATATTAAATTTATGTCTTAAATTAAAATATAATTTGAAAAAAATCCATATTAAATTTCAAAATTACAGAAAGTTAAAATTTTATTTATGTTCTTTTGCACTTTCTATTTTATATATATGTATATACATACAGACATAGAGAGAGAGCGATAGATATATGTTACTGTTAATACACACTCCAGTCACAATAATGTGACCACCTGTCAAAAGCCAGAATAACCACCATTGGCAGAGCGGGCCGCTGCGAGACGTGCAGGAAGAGAGTCGATTAGGTTTCTGAAGGTGTTCAATGGGATGTTGAGCCATGCCGACTCCAGTGCTGTGGCCAGCTGCACTAGATTACGTGGTTGAGGATCCATGTTGCGAACAACCCGATCGAGGTGGTCCCACAGATACTCGATGGGGTTTAAATCCGGTGAGTTTGCTGACCAACGGAGTATGGTAAGCTCATCCTGGTGCTCTTTGAACCACGTACATACACTGTGAGCTGTATGACACCTCGCATTGTCCTGCTGGTAGATGGCAGCATTCTGAGGAAAAAATAATTCGCATGTAGGGATGGACATGGTCCGCAAGGACAGATGCGTACTTGTGCTGATCCATCGTGCCTTCCACAATGATGAGTGCACCCAGTGAATGCCAGGAAAACATTCCCCGAACCATAATGCTCCCTCCTCCAGCTTGGATCCTTGTTGCAGGGTGTTTGCTTTCAGACGTTTCACACCGTGTACGCCAATGTCCATCTGTCTGATGCAGCATAAAACGTGATTCATCGGAAAAAGCCATCTGTCGCCACTCTGTGGATGTCCAGTTTCGGTACTGGCATGCAAATTCCAGCCTTCGTCGCCGATGAACAGCAATCAGCATAGGTGCATTAACCAGGCGTCTGCTGCGAAGGCCCATGTGCAAGCAACATTCACTGAACCGTTGTTGAGGATACACTCTTGGTAGCCCCTTGGTTCATTTGGGCGGTCAGTTACTCAACAGTTGCATGTCTATTCGCCTGAACGCATCTCAGTAGTCTTTGTTCTTCTCTGTAATCTATAAACCGTGGTACACCACATGTGCCACGCCGCTGATTTTGGATAGTGCCATTTTGCCATGCACGGTATACTTTTACCATGGCGGCACGCGAACAGTTCACAAAATTAGCCTTTTCCGAAATCCTTCCACCCTTTGCCCGAAAACCAATAATCATACCCTTTTGGAAGTCGGATAAATCGCTACGTTTCTGCATTACGCCAACGACTATCATGCTTTCCAGTGAAAAAATAAACTACACTAATCTACACTTAGTAGTTGGATTATTTTAAAACAACTAGTTAAAAGAGCATTGTTAAATAAAAGTTTTTAATGTTTATCTAATTAAAAACCTAATTAATATGCATTTAAATACAATTTTTTTTTCTGCATATATTATTATTATTTTTAAAATAAACGATATGTTTGTAATCATTTCAGGGCCTCTATGCGTTCTACTAGTAAATATCAACCTCAAAAGTCTGCCACATTACCATCAAATGTATTGTCTAATTCTGCTAGAAAATAATAACTATCAAATATTATTTTAAATGCTGTGTATTTAAAGAAAAGCAAATTTTTACTGAAATATTCAAAAAAGAAATTTTTATCGCTTAAAATTATATACATATTTTTTTTATATCTTATTAAGATTGTGAGGAAAAAATTCTTTTCATTCTAGATCTGATGATTTATTTTATTTTGCTTCGCTTTGTTTTATATAATTCTTATGAAATTAACTATCATTTATTGTGTATTGTGTGATCATATTTTTAAATATGGCTTCTGTGCTTATTCATTTCTAATTAGAATTTACTTAATATAAAGTTAAAAATATATTTTTTAACTTTTTGAATAAATATTTAATTTCAAAGTAAGCATATTTAAGTATATAATATTGATGAGATGTGTTTTTTTTCATTATCATAATTATTTATAAGTTAAGATCTTTTATGTTTCTGAAATTTTTCAAAAGTATAAAATTAATTGTGAAAATATAGTTTTATATGTATATATATATATTTCATTTTATTTTAAATTGTTAGAAATTCGATTAATATCTATTTTTTGTGAAATGCACTGTCATGTGAAAAAGAAAAGAAAAAAAGTTTTATATAAGAATGAAATGCAGTTAGCATTTGACAGTTTCATAAGGCATCTGACATTATATTTGCTTTCTAAATCTTTGACAAGTTTATAGTTCAAAGGAAAATATTTTTCTCATGGCATTTTAATTATATAAATCATAGAAGGGGACCATTTTTGTTGGACTGATAAATGTCGCATCTTTTTAAAAAAAATAGAATGTGCTATTTTTTATTATTATTATTTATAAGTTTGATTTTAATCTTTTAACTATATAATGGTGTTTTTGAAAAGTTAATTTATATATTTTTTTTCCTATTTAAATTCACTTTATGTTTCATAAATTCATGAAGTAAAAATAATCTTAAATTTCGTAAGAAGGCTTGCAACTTCTTATTTTCGTTTTTCAGCATTATAAATTAGCTGTCATTTGAATCTGCAATTTTCATGCATTAAATGATCTTTGTGAGTTGCTTAAAAATATTTTCTACCCATGCATTTGTTATAAATGTTTTTTGTGATATTATATGAATGTTAATTCTTCATAAATTTAAATGGGGTCTGTTGAAGTCTATTTTTATATTATAAAATTTCTTGAAAAATGTGTATTTGTGCCATTAATTAAGTGCAATTAGCAATAACTACTTTTATTTGCTTATCATATATTTTGAAATAAATATATTAACAAAAAAAAAAAAACTTCTATTGATGCTTATATCTATACATTATTATTTTTCAATTTGCATATTTATGTAATAATAAAATATCTGATACTTTTTTTATCCCTGTACTTACGGTGCATAAAGCTATATTTGCATTTTGTATACTAATAAATCTGAAATCCATTTTACACAAATTATTTTTGAATCTGCTTAAAATAGAATTAATTTTACTTGCTTTGCGAGAAATATTATTTTGCTGATGCTAAAATATCTTGTAATCAAAGTCACTGAAGAATTAAATCATTTAAAGTTGATGGCCTTTTTAAAGTGCCTAAAATTTTGTGATGTATATTATAGATAATATATTTTTGGATAAAAAAGAAAATTTGGTTGTATGTTCAGTGAAATTTTTTCCGAGACAAAATTCTTATTTAACTTCGTTAATGTTTTTCAAAGTATTAGTATTATTATTTCTTTTTTAAAATATTTAATAAATACAGTAATTGTTAAATTATATAAAGAAAAGTTCAATTTTTAATTTAGTTTAAAATTTAATGTGTGTTATTTGCAGTTACATATGTACTTAAATACTTTATTTTAAAATGTATTTTGTATGCATATAAAGTCAATTAGAATTTTTTTAACTCATAAATAATTTTTTAAATAACTAGAATTTTCTTGAATGTTAGATAATCATGTTTTATGTTCTGGAATTTACTTCAATGTATGGTAGTAAATAAGTTTAAAAAACATTTTAAACTTTTAAATGATATTATTACCAAGATTTTTTCAATATAATTTTATATTACAAATGAAAAAGGAAATTTTTTTATAATTTTAAAATGGTTACAGTTTAAATATTAAATAAAGTGTAGTTTAGACCATGCAATATTTAATTTGTATATAAAAGTTAAGAATATTATAAAGTATGATTTTTTTTTTTAAAATTCTATTAGTGCTTCATCAAATGTATATATAAATTATATGTGTTGTAAATTTTATTAGCTGATATAAATTTTTCTAAATTATATTTTTTTCTTCATCATTATATTTTATGAATATTAAATTTTTCTTTTATATGAAAGATTTCAAAAGCAAGAAAATATTTTTTCATTTACTAAAAAGCTATAAAAAAAAGAGCTTAAAAATTTGATAATTAAAATGTTTGATATAATAATTATATATAATATAATTATATAAATAAAAGTATAAGCATATTATTCTGAACATAAATTTAAAATATTAGACTAGAAAAATACTTAACAATTTTGAAATCAATTTATTATAATGTAAAATTGTTCCTATTTGTTTACTGTGTAAATTATTAATATTGTAGAATATACCAAAGTATATGAAGACATAATTATTTTGTAGATTTTGTTTAACATTTCAGTACATTTAACTTGTATTGAAATAATATTCTGTAATTGAAATTTACAAAGTGTAAGACATTCTTATGTTATTTCTTTATTATTTTGTAAAAATGCCTAGTCCATAATTTTTTTAAATTTGTAATATAAAATAGATAATTATTGTTTGTTGTTTCATGATTTAAAAAAAAAAAAATGGAGAATTTTGCAGTACTTAATTTTTCTCTTTTTTTAAATAAATCATAATATTAAATTTTGAACATTTTATTTATGTTTCTTTTAAATTAAATCATTTCCTTTTTTAAAAATGATTAATTTTTTCCCTTCATTCATTAAATGGAAAAGACTTTATACAAAGATATTTGCATAATAAACAGTTAAATTAAATGTTTAAAAAAATTTTACTGCTGTTAAATTTTTGTTTTGTATTATATCTGACTATACTATACTGTGAATAGTTTTTATTTCTATAATTACTTTGTTAACAATGATTTTGATTCAATTTTTAATGTAAATATACGAGATAATCAAAAAAAAAAAAAAAAAAAAAATTCAAATATTTAAGTTACAAATTGTGATAATTTACATGAATACTATTTAACTAAGTCATAGATAATTAAAATAATATTCTTTCGATACTAATAATGTTAATTTGGACTTTTTCAACATTATTTACATCTTATCATAACTTTGTTTATCTTTTTTTTCTATAGTCCATTCAGTGAATTGAGTTAGTAAGCACTTAAATTTTTGCATGGAAATTACTGAAATGAATAAGTGAGTTTTTCAAAAATTAACTGCAAACAATGTAATGTGCCTTTTTGCTACCAAAAAAAAAAAAATGAATTTTAAATTCATTTTAAGTAATATGGAAAAATTTAATCATTTTAAATAATTTGATTATCAATTTTCTCTAAATGGAAAATTAATTAAGTATAGATGTATAATGGAATTTTATTTTAATACATAAATGGTTGATAGTTGAATCTCAATTTAGATCTCATTGTATGCTAAGCATAAGGAGACATATGAACAGTTTTTAATTAACCAAAGGCTGTTAGTCATGTAAAATAAGATTTATTCACTGAACTTATTATCATTGTAATTTATATTGAAGTATTTAGTAACATTTTGATTGGAAGATGTATAAAACTGTAAATAAGTCTTGTCTTGTATTTTGATATTCTTTGAAATACCATGTAAATATATATAATTTTGAAATCTCTGTGCACAACCTACTCAGGATGAATTTATTTTCCTGGTACTTCCAACAATTAAATGTTGAAATATTGTATTGCCATCCATCCATCCATAGTAAATGAGTCTGGTATTTTTGTAATAAGGATATTAGTTTATGCATTTTTTATTTAGTGTATTTTTGTATCAGAGTTGATTTGTTTAACATGTTTTGTAATAAAACTTTATAAAGTGTTGAAAAGATGGAGAATTCCTATCAACTGTTGAAATAATACAACCAAGTATTTTTTTTTTTGTCTGGGGAAGCTAGTAAATATAAAGATCTATTGCAAAGAAAGGAAAAATAAGAAGTACTTAATTATCTTAATGAGACTTTATTTTTAAACTAAATAGTTATGTGTTTGTAGGATATTGAAGTAATTTATCAAGAAAATTATAAAAAATATAAATATGTCAAGTTTTATTTTTTTTCTCACTTTTTATAACATTTTCTCAATGTTGTAATTTTAGTCCTATATGTATATATATATATGAAATTTTAATTTATTTGTTCTTATCTAAAACAAAAGAATTTTAACAGTAATTTCATATACTGAAAAACTTGATGTATATGAGACACATAGCATTAATTTTTTTAATTAACTTAAATTTAAAAGTGATAAAATGCCATACTATATTGCTGATTTCATAAAATATATATATGTGATAAAATGAAAGTTTATGATTTAAAATTCATCAAAATGTTATTGATTGTTAACTACTCATTTGCATAGTTGCCAATTCATTTACATTTTATTAGCATTCCTATAGACAAAAGATTGTAGGGTTTGCCTCGATTTAATCTACAGTAATTGACCTTCAAATAAGAAAATTAGTAATTTTCATCAAGAATATTAAATTCTGTGTTACAAAATAAAAAGTGCTATTTATTATCAAGATAAGTTAATTTCATTATGTATTCTAGGATATATAATTTACAGAACAAAAAAACCATCCTCTGTTACGTTTTTATAAGCGAAAAAAAAAAAAAAAAAAAAAACTGTTATAAGCTGTTGTAGACATAATTTTTTTTATCTGTAGAAGAAAAAGAATGTAAGCAAATTGATGGTCAGTCCTTTAATTATATATATAAAATGCATTTTTAGAAGAAAAAAAAAATCTTATTTTTTTAATTATTATCTAATAAAATTCATTACGTTTAAAATTGCTTTTTAAACTTTAAGTTGTTAAATATTTTGCATTTTATTAATTTATTTTACATTTTTAATTATAAAAATTTTGCCATAAATCTTGCTCATAGAGGTTGGCAGTTATGCATTTGATATTGTTTTATAAATATGGATTTATAAGTTATTCCCTTCATTGCCTTACTGAAATCAGTAATTTGAAACTCTGACCATAGTAGATTGTATTAACAGTGAAAACCTGTATGTTATAAAAGTAGCTTGTATAAAAATTTAATATTTTTCTTATTCATAACATTTCTACAGAACCCTTTTTTAACTTTGGAAAAATTGTATTCTGTGACCTTTAATGTTGATATTTTCCTAGGCCATCAATGTTTCTTGTGAAGTATATGAATATTGTGTTTGTAAATGTGTATGTGTGTGTGTGTATATATATATATATAAATCAGTTTGTGTTAAAATCTTCATGTATGAGATAATTGTATATTATTTATAATAAAATTGATTATATTTCCACTGATAAGAATCTTTTCTGATGATTCAAACTTTTTAGATTCAATATCATATTATTGAATTATTCTCCAGAGTTTATTTATTTAGTTTCTATGAATATTGAAGCTTATTTTGCTGTTCCTTGCGTAGGGGGTAGAGGGGCAATTTGGAATGATTTTTATGGGAAATTGCTTTAATTTAATTGGAGAAAACCTTCTAAGCTATTTATGATTAGTGCTTCCACTAATCATAAATAGTTTAGGTGGATTATGTTTGCAAAACCTGTAAACCTCCTTCTAGAAAGTCTTAGTAATTATGAGCATAAGTATGTCACTATTAAAGGGTGGCAACAGAATTGGAAAGTCAGGGAATTTTATCAATCTGAATAAGTCGGAAATTTGTAAAAATATCTGAAAATTTGAAAATTGCTGACGTGAGCATTTCGTGGCAAGCATGCACGCGATCGGCGATTTTGCAGACAAACATGCTTGTCAAACTTGGATCGTTATTCATTTTACGGCAACCTTCCTGGTTGTCTAGTTTATGATTTATCTCCTTTTAAATTTGTCTTTCGTTAGTGTGTGTGTTTGCTTTTATTTGTGCATTGCTTGTACTCATACAATTATTTGTACTTATGCTATTGCTTAAGCCATTTTAAAACAGTAAGGATTTTAATATTTTATTATTATTTATTGCACATTAAGCTGAAATTCATTTCTTAAGCATAATTTCACAATCCTTTAACATCTGCATTGATTGGTATTTGTTACTTTTGTATTTAATTACTGAAAATTAAGTCCAATGAATTATTATTTATATATTTTTAAGTATATTAAGCCTAAATTATTTAAATAGGATCTTTTAGCCTATATGTTAAATGCCTCCGTTAATTTGCTGCTTGTGTGTTTAATTACTAATTCTCTTAAATTGGGCTTCTGCCAGAAGAGAGCTGCTTACCAGTTGATTCCCAGACGTCTCATTACTAAAGAATTTTAAGAATTCATTACTATCATATTTTGCTTCTTATTTTCTTTTTTTAATTTACTAATATAAGCCGGGATTTTTTAGAAAGTTTTAGAGCAAAATCTGGGTCGGTTTATGTATTTAACTGCTCACCTGGTAATAAACGTAGGCACTCCAGTTAGCCGGGCGAAAGCGAAAAATCGCATATTGCTAAATATAGCACATTTCATTTATTAAGTTTGTGAAAAAAAATTATTTAAGGAAATGAGTTATTCATTTTATGAAAATGTGTTGTTTTATTTTTTCGAAATTGTTTATTTTGCTGCTTCGTCGCCAAAACGAAATTTTGTTGCTGGCGAAATTTGCTACCAGCTAATGAGAAGGTTCGAAAACGTACGCAGGAATAATAATAGAATACCGTAATTAATTAGAACATAAAAATAACAATCGAAAAGGAAAATTACCTTAATTTGTAACTTACTTTTTGCAATCCATCCATCACATTCCAATCCGTTTACCATCTTCAATGCAAAAAGAAAAAAAAGAAGCATATAATGGTGACATGTTTGAACGTTACAGGATGTTTCCCCCCCCTCATTTAACTTGTATACGGATTTTGAACTTATCAAAAAATTCACTTATTTTTTGAAGAAAAAAAACACCTTCGGTTTATATTCAGAAAAGTACAGTAAGTATTATTATTATCTCATAATTTAGTCTGTTGCATTTGTGTGTGTGTTATTAAAAAAACCCTTCAATCTTAACTCTTTGAGATAGGCAGTAATTTGCCTATGCTGGTCAGAGCTTGTAAGAAAACATTTGAGGAATTATCCGCTTAGCTTAATTTTGACTTCACTTTTGAATCCTTATACAATGACAGAAGCTTAAGATCGTGGCCTTGCTGAACCATGATGGACGACAAATTGGTATCAGAGGGAGGCGGACAGTTAAAGCGACTAGATCAGTCACTTCATCCTGTTTAAAAGCATTAAATTTATTATTCCAGAAGAATTAAAAGTTAATCTTAGCAGTATGGCTTTTCCTGTATTTGAAAAATCCTAATGGCTGACTGTTTTTATTTTTATTTTATCCTACGCCCGTTTGTGGCTGTTTAGTCATACGACGTCGAGCCTCCCAGTAGCTTACGGCTAAGTGTATTGCCCGATCTTCCAGTATTAGTATTAGATTTACAATTATTCTTATGATAATTACAGTTATTCTTATATTAACTACTTGGGAAAAACCGAACTGTTTTATACAGAACTTCTGTTCTAGACTGAGTAGTTATTAACGTCTTTTTCAATAAATCCTATTATTAAGTTGACTAAAAAGGTCGCGAGCCAGAATGCGAATCATTCATCTAATCAATGGTATGCGATGGAAATAGGAAAGAAAAGTCAGAATGAATAGATAATAGTAATCGTAGGAAATGGAAAAAAAAAAGAGAAAGAAAGAAAAATTAAAAACATTAATGATAAAAAAATTACATGAAAGTTGCGATCAGTAAAGAGGGACAATATTAGAAGAAAGATTTGAAGTTATTGAACTGAAGTAGAATATAAATAAGTGAACAGGAAATTTAGTGGTCTGAGTCTTCGATTCCATTTAGTAGTAGATTAAGGATATTTGTACTTTAAATAGAAGTGCTTAAAAATAGTTTGTGCCTTGATGAGCGGGTTAGTAGCAATAATATTGAAGAAATTTCTAGAAAGTTTTGTAATATAGTTGTCAATAGAATCAATATTTACATCTTGATGTATTGTAGAAATGCGGACAAACCAGGGTGCACCAGTGATGATACGAAGAAGTTTGTTTTGAATAATTTGTACAGATTTTTTGTTAGATTTTGCAGCTGGATACCAGATTGAGTCAGCGTAAATAAGGATAGGCCTTAGAACTTGTTTGCAGAGAAAAATTTTGTCTGACAAAGTTAATTTAGAATATTTATTGATGAGTGGAAGAATGAAATAAATTTTGTTCCAACATTTTATTTATTATTTATTTTTTAAATATGAGATCGAGTTTATTGTCTATGTTCAAGCCGAGATATTTAATAATAGTTGTACATTCAAGTTGTTGATCGAAAAGGGAGAGATTAATATTTGGTTGCCTGGCGTCTTCTTTCCGGAAAACTATGGCTTGAGATTTAGAGAAATTAATTGCCATGCGCCATTTAGTTAACCAATCTTCTAGAGTATCCCTGAAATTTTGAAGAATTTTCATGACTTAGCGAATAAAAGCACCTTGGGCAAGAGCAGCAGAATCGTCAGCAAATAGGCAAGTGGAAATGCTAGCGCATTTAGGAAAGTCGTAGGATATTGTAGAGGATAGGACTGAACACGCTTCCATGAAGTGCACCAGCTCTAATACAACCGATTTTGGAAAATTCATTTTGAAGTCGAACTTGAAAAGTTCTATTTTTAAGATAATTGGTAATGATAAATGTGATCTAAATTGGAAATTAAAGTTTGATCATTTTGTAGATCAGACCATCGTGAAACAATCGATAGAAAGTGTTTTCGATATCTAGGAAGATGCCTCCTGTGAAAAATTTATAGTTAAATCTTCCAGTGATGATATTGAGGATAACTGGAGTAGAAATTTAGGACAAATTGAGTGATATAGACGTAATCCAAAATTTGATATCTTGTCCAGGTTTAGGAAACATGATGATATTTGGTTTTTTCCAGATAGGAAGGAAGTAGTAAAATTTAGTACAACAGTTGCAGTTTTTTGCAAGATGAGTAATGGCATTGAGGGGGTGACACAGTAAGGCTTTATTTGGAATGTTATGAGAAGATTTCCGAATGTTGAGATTCTTGATTATTAATTATGGCAGGAAAAAAAAAAAAAATATTGTTTTGGTAATTTTGATGATCACCTATAAAGGATGCTAGTGTATTTTTAACATGCTCAATTTGCGAGACATCGTAAGGTTCAGAGTTTTCTTGAAAGGGGAGTTTAATATTTTCAGCAAAAGAGTCTGCTTTATCAAAAGATGAGAATGACTGAGAGAATCAACTGAGAATCCAATCAGTGGGGGAATTTTGCAATATTTTTTTGGTAAAATCTTTGTTTACTTTGAAGAGAAAACAACAAATCCTAAAGCGATGGTTTGGATTTATTGCTGGTAGATCCAACATCTTCAATGAAATGAAGATGGTTTTTTTTTTCCCGGGCCCATAATGTCTTTTCGGGCTTTGTGAAGAAACTCGCAGATCCCTACATGTTTATTAATGGTTTGACAGTCGACGAAGATCCCTTTGGGTACTTTTGAAGGGTGTTAAATGTTCCCCTTAATAGCGTATTTGGCTTCCATATGAATCGTAAGGCAGTAGCAGACATCCTGTTCAGGTAGGTTCCAATGAGGAGAATTAAGCATGACTCTCAAATGTCTCGGAAATATATCACTTCGGTTTCGGGGTTCTTTGCGGATCCTGATTAATTTGTAATAAGTGATGCAAATAAAACAATGGAAAAAATCTTTTTTAGAATAATTATTGAGCTTATAATAAATAATATGAAATTTTTTCTCTAAAGGTCTCAAATAATCTATTAATTGGCACTCCTGGATGCTGAACTGAGGACGAGG